>JAYKKM010000035.1:2350000-2437500 GCA_035772405.1 Chrysogorgia sp. JL179-B06 | reverse complement strand
GCAGGGGGGGGGGCATGTTTTATTTGCGAGGGCAAGTGCAGGAGTAAAATATGTATATATATATTAACCAATAATTTCCTAACGCCAACTCTGGCTTTACAAAGTTTTTTGAACGTATATTAAAAGTTACTGTCCATGATCCAACGTTTCGACACTCCAGTCTAGTGTCTTCATCGGGGGTGATCGTTGTAAAGTTAGGTTCCCTATTTATACCTTCATAGAACCGATGATGACGTTATCTATTAACAAGATGCAAATAAGCTTCTGGTAATAAACCACCGGCATCGCGATTCAATGGGGCGTGGGCGCTATTGATATGCCAAGTCTCCAGACAACGTATCTGATGGTACCGCGAATTAGTGGTAATAATTTTGGAATTTTCACATGCAATCTCGTGGTAGGTTACACACGCGTGTTCCGACAAAGCAGAATTTTCCTTTTTTGAAAAGAAAACAGCCTTTTGATGTTCTTTCAAACGCGAGCGAAACTGACGTTTAGTCTGACCGATGTACTCCTGATCACTGTCATTGCACGCGGAATGGAATAAATAGCGTCTTTCCTCTGTTCCTTCGCAATACGATTCTTAGGTTTTGCGAAAATATGACCCACGTCAAGAAAGGTTTTTGAGCAACTTTTACGTTGAAACTACCTAAGATTCTTTTAATTGGTTCCGTAACCCTTGAATATACGGAACAACCGCAAAACCCATCACCGAACTTTCGTTCTCAGAGTTTGTACGTGGTGGAGTAACTGCAGGTTTTAAACAGTTTTTTAGAAAATCATTAGGATAGTTATTTGCCTTTAAAGCGTCGAATACGTGTTTTCGCTCACTTTCCCTTGAATCGGAACTAGATGTTATGCCTTAAAGAGCTCTCAAAAACAAAGTTATATAGGAGCGGACTTCTTATGGCATATGGGGTGGTGAGAATCAAATGAAAGATATTTGTCAGTGTTTGTTGGTTTTCGGAATACAGCAGTTTCTAATTTCCCGTGGTCTGTTCGTTTGACGACTGAATCCAAAAATGATAAACAATCATTCTTTTCACGTTCTACTGTGAATTGAATTGAAGGCTCTATTGAGTTCAGGTGGTTTAAAAGAATTTCCACTTCATTCTTGGATACCGCGGAAATGTCATAATCGACGTGTCGTTTCCAAAACAAAAGCTTTGCCAAATGACTCGATATACCATAAGTCGGAGAATTGACGAATGAGAGCTAGTAGAGCTTTGAAAATGTTACTGTTTGAAAAAGCTCATGGGCAATACCTTATTCTCTTTACATCATGATTGAAATGAAGATGGCAACGATACTTAGCAACACGGACTCTGATGTTAACGAGTCGACGGACCCTTGTGACAACATTTTGACCATATTTTTCTCGTAAGTCAACAAATAATTATTAAAGTGCACCTAACCCCAAAATGTTTTTTTAGCGATATCGAAGCATTTCAGTGGAAAAAATTTCAATTTTGGCAAATCGTTCAATTTTTATGGCCTTTTGAATTTAGCTTTTGATGGCCCGCGCCGTTGTATTTTTTGACAACCAGGAGCCTGGATCTAGCACGTTTCCTGACGTCACGCAAGGTAGTCGGTAAAATATCGAAAACAAAAGCTGTGTCAACAGACTCACCATTCGTCTATTCCTGGGACTTCTCGACTGCAGGTTCATTTAAATCTTTCGGCGCTACAGCATGAATGGTTGGGTATACACAAATCCTGAGATCATCACTCTTTAATTTCGGATAATTTGGCTTCGTTTGGGCAGGCAAAATGGAAAACCTTCGCTCGTAATCTTCAGTCATGAAGTGAGCTGAACATATAGTCGACGCCTTCGTAGGTTCGAAGACCCGTTTTGCTTCACGAAGTCAATCCAGATATTTATTTTCAACGTTTGACTTTGCCTCTTTGCCCAGCATGCGAAGAATGTTCTTACAACATGTTTGTGTATCTGATGTTCGGTTCATAAATGAAACAGTGTGGCACGAAAATTTGATGCGAGCGCTGATAATAAACCGGAATATTTTTAAATGGCCTTACTAAAGTCACTGGTAAACCTCTAATATCCAGCTCAAGCTGTGTCAATGCTCAAGGCTGATTAATATTTTTTGTGATATAAAGGAATAGTGTGAAGACTTATACCTGAACTTAGGCACGATTTATTCATTCAATTGACAGCTACACAACTGTTAACCATCTTTTCACAATCAGCAAACGAACGCAGTATATCAATGTAGATTTGCATGTAGGCCGAAAGTTTATCGAGACGAGTACCTTGCGTGACGTCACAAAATTTACTCGTTCCAGTCTCCTCGTATCAAGATTTGATATCACTAAACAAATTTGGGGGTTAGGTGCACTTTAATAAATCGGTTCTATGAGGGTATAAATAGACTGGAGTGTCGAAACGTTGGGTCATGGACAGAACTTTTAAGTTACGTTCAAAAAACTTTTTAAAGCCTTTTTATCACCTGGTTGCGTTGGGAAATTATTTGTTTATATATATATATATATATATATATATATATATATATATATATTATATATATATATATATATATATATATATATATATATATATATATATATATATATATATATATATATATATATATATATATTAGTATATATTAGTATCTAATATAAACACTCTTACTAATTAAATCTACAATCTACATACATGCTGCAAATTACAAAGGTAGTATATACCCGAGGTATATTTATCATTTATAGACCCGGGGCGAGGGGAATTCGACGAAATATTACCCCGAGGGATGATATATAACATCCCGAGGGATAATATTTCGACGAATTTCCCGAGCGGAGGGTCTATAAATTATATATTATGCCGAAATAATCTTGATCTAGAAACGTCCCCTCCATTGTTTACAGGCTCGTCTTGGTTTTCGCGCATGGTATTTGGTTTCACGCGTGATACTCGAGTCGAATACCCCTCCTTAGAGGGGAATTCACTATTATACCTCGCCACAGTGGGGAATTTGAGTTTAAATTGACGTACAAAGCTAGCTCTTTGATTGGACAATTTTAATTATAGTTGAGGTATAATATATACCATATACATACCGTGAATATCTAATGAATTACAGAGAAACATCCTTATAGTTATCGCAATCTTCACCATTTAATCTGAAATAAATCTGACACACCGAATTTGCACTAAACCAAACTAACGAGAAATAAACAGATAATAATAAAAATATGTTTACATAACTTCTCTTACTTCTAAATTTCTTTAATCTAATTCTTTAAAGTTGTGTACCTTGATCTGAAGCCTCGTACTTTCGCCCTTGTGTTGAACATAGAACAGGTCCTTCCTCGGTGTTTCTTCGGACATTTCGCGGTATATTTTTTGTACATGTGAAAGATTCTCTTTGGCCGTATATTACGATGTTTTAATCCCCAAGATTATTCTTCTCTTCTTTCGAGCTCTTCGTCATTACGTTAATAATGCAAATTGTCCGTCTCTCACTTTTGCGCATGTACGTTTATAACTCTAGGCTTCACCATGTGCTTCAGCAATTGTTTCCTCAAAAATATCCCCTAACAAACTTAATAATATATACATGAAACAATTCTCAATTCTGATTTGCCGAGAGCAGCGCTTTTTCAAGGAAATAACGCAGAAAAGAGAAATACAATGCCGATAAAAAGAAATGCAACGCAGATAAAGGAAATATAATGGAAATTTGGGCAATTACCTTTTGTGATTGGTTGCAAGAAAATGGAAACAGCCAATCACATTCTAGCGTATTTTGCAGGATTGTATTTTCGTTCGCGGGAAAAACAAACATGCCGGTCAAGACTCGGAGTATATTTCGTTGAAATTTAAAGTGAATTATACTTTAATATTGCCAGTAAAGTGTCTGCTCGCTAACCCAGATGATTATTAATACTATGAGTGGTGAAAGAAGCGAAGCATTGTTTTTCATTCCATTTATCTCGAATATTTCCCTGTGTGTTATTATATGCACTTGTTCAAAGACATCAAATAGCACTCGTCCTTCGGGGACTAGACTTGCTATTTTGATAGTTTTTGAAAACGCGCTCGTGCGTGTTTTTTCCATGAAAAGTTCTTCATTGCTGTGGGTTGAGTTGATAGGTTGGTTGGTTGGTAGGTGGGTACAGGGTGGGTGTTTCGATTCTGTCGGTTGGTCAGTATGCCAGTTTACTACTTTAATTAGTTATACGCGTGAAAGAAAGAAATTCGCTGCCGTTTGCAGTGACGATATATATGTATATGGTCTCGTATAACCGTTTAACAGAATATAGTATCTATTTTTGCTCTATTGTATGTATTGTTTCGAATGTTCTCTTTTAGTTGTGGCGAGGCACTGCAGAAAAACAAGGATCTTATAACCGAGGAACAAATCCCATATCAAAAAGAACTACAGAGAAACTACAGAAGTCTACATGAGCAACTTGATCCGTTGCTGAAAAACAGATTTGGTACCTTGCGAGGATCAGTCGGGATGAGAAAGAAGTAAGTGTAGTTTTCCCATTTAGATTGAATTTACGAAATTATATATTTTTTCTGTATAACCTTTCCCCTATTCGGTCACAAGTTAGTAGTTGGTGAACAAAAATTGTTAAAATCACTGCAGTTCGATATCCGGATGAAACACTCTTCCGAGTGTTCCATATTACATCTCAAACAAATCAGTATTTTAAGAGAAAATCGCGATGAAAGTTGGCTTAATTTACGTAATTTCTTCCTCTGATATCCAAACCACCGTCTCGGTGCTGATTGTATTTGTTTTCTGTTTGAAATATAATAATAATTGCATCCAAATCATCTTCTATATAAACAACGACAGAACACTGCATGAATTCTGACTAATTGATTTTTCAACAGAGAATCAGCAGCTTTGAAGAAGATTGCCATGGGTTATGCAACGAGCTACACCAGCTCCACAGCTTGAGTTATGTTTTGCTGAAGAAACGAGACAATCCCCGTAGTTTCGTGTTGGTTAGTCTGGCTTACACCAATCCTTCAATCCTTACGCAATTCGTAGGCTCGCGGTGAGAATATGCTGCTGTCCGTTTCTGCAAGTTTTTACCTTTTAAAAATCGAGAGAAAAGATGCCAAGAAAAAGATTAATTCATTTTCAAGAAAACTATTGCGTTGATCTTTATGTCCTATTCATGTCTGAAAATAATAGCAAACAAGACAGTTAATATCGATGGTTGATTTCACTCATTCTTTCATATATTTGGAGTTTTGAGAACAGAAGGAGAATTAAACACCGATTTAAGGGTATCACATTTGAATATTTTTATGACTTAGATAGCAAAATTATTCCATAAAGATCATATCACATGTAAAACTGTGAAAGTTCCTTATTCAGACGGCATCACTACATCTTTCCCTCCATTTTGATAGCTCTGACATATGATCACTTTATCTTTTTCATTGTGCACAGTTCTGAGTTCCTTTGTAGTTCGAGCATCAATATAATTTAAAGTATCAGTGAAACGAGAAATCAATAAAAAATACCAGAATTGCTTTTCCTATTTTCCCCTGCGAAAGTTGGTTAAATACATCAACCCTGCAGTGACGTGCACAACCCAGGTGCTTATCTCCGCTGCCCCGCACCCTCTGCAAAAAACCCTTGTCCCGATGGTCACGTGATCATAACTATTAAGTAGGGGTATAGAGAGGATTTGAGATTTAAAATTACAAAATTTGGAAAAAAATGGAAAGTTTTTATGCACCTTCGCCTATTAACTAACTATTCAGTTGTGCATTAGATAAAAAAAACGCGCCACTGCAGTGCCAGTATTTGCAACTTCAAGACGTTTCTTATGCGCCGATGTACGCATGCTCTGAATAAAACGTTTGTTTGTTAGAAATGTTTGCGGCGCACTGCGAAAAATGCAACACAATGTCCGGTGCGGCGACGGGCGGGGCAGCTGAGATAAGACCATGGGTACGAGGTGAAAGACAAATGTGAAAAGACGATTATAGTGAATTGTTGTAAAACGGTGACATTGTTTATAGTGTTGGTCAAGAAAGATAAATAGATCTGGCCGTATTTTGTATTATGTAGAAAAATTACATTAGTATTCTGTATAGCAACTGTAAACTAGTATTTTTTATTGTCATGCACAATGGTAATTAAAACACGACTAATCATTGAATACCGTCTCCAGCAAATTACTGTCTACCATGCGTTGAAGTCCTGCTATAGGACGAAAGAATTGAGTTTTCATGTTCATTTTGTTTTTATTGTTGAGTGTACTTACAGTGGTCAAAGGTCATTGTAATGGAATATTTTCCTGAGGTTTCAGAAACTGCCCGAGCCCGTAGGTCGTTTGTGTGACCGAGGGCAAATATTTTTCTATAGGGACCGACCAATACGGTAAATAACATATTTTTTATTATACATGGTGAAAGTCTTGAGTTACTTTAGTTCGGTAAAACTGAATTATTTGGATAAGGAAAGCAAAACAAATCAAACCTTGCGTCTACGTTGCTTAGCAACGTAAACGCTATGTTATCGGCGGCGGACTAAAGGACGCTGTGTTTGGTCATCGTATTTGTGACGTACGTGGTCATGTGATCCAGTTGTAGCGTGGTCGAGCGGAGCCATCCTTTCAGAGATCTACGAGTTTGTCTTCCCTATTTGGCCACTGTTTGCTTTTATTTTCGAAATTTTCTCAAGGTAAGGCTATAAGTTATGAGTATTAACGTCATGTTAATCGACATGAAATTTGTTGATCAGTTCTCGTGTGAACATTTACGATTTTTGTGGGAGTAAACGGCAGCACTTTCCCTGTGAAGTAGCCACTAGACTAGCCAGGCTACGTATCTTTTATCTGATTCATATTTTTTTCTGTTTTAGGAGTGTTACAGGAAAGATTTCTGAGTTCATCACTTGTGACAGTTTTGTTCTCACAGGAGCCATTGTGTTCGCGCTGATCAAGAGTTTGATCAGACAATTATTGTGTGGTATCACACAACTCAAATTAAACGAAGCCATTGTGCTCGTCAAAAAGCTATTAAACGAAGCCATTGTTCTCGTTCGCCCATTGAGGCAAAATAACTCGCCCATTGAGGCAAACTATAACTCGCCCGTTGAGGCAAACTACAACTTACTCGCTCGTTGAGGCAAACTAAAACTCGCCCGTTGAGGCAAACTACAAACACAGCTACTGTATAAAAACAATTTGAAATAGGAATAACGATTGAGCAATACAGAGCTCGAATTGGTGCCCACAATAGCATTGGAAAAACGGATAACTCTCATCTCGAAGGTATTTATATTTGGCCAATATTGATATTATTGTACCGCAGTGTATTTTTAATAGGCTATATCGTGTATGTTGTACTATTGTTAAGAATGGCAAATGATATTGAGGAAAATCCAGGACCTACTGTATATGATATAATTTATCCAAGTGATACAATTTGTGCAGATTTTAGTCAAGGCAATTCAAGACAATTTGGACAAAATGCGGGTAAACAATGTGTATAGCTATGTTACTGACTGCAATAATATATACTCAAGTAAAATATATTATAACTTGGGATTCACCATTTTTAAATACCATTTTATGTGCTGGAAATAACCTTTATACTTGCATAAGTATAATGCTATTAACTGATGTGCCAGAATTTATTTCAGTTGATGATAAAGTTTATTATTTACAATATAGTGACTCCTTTGCTGGTGATGTATTTATGATAACAGACAATGAACCATTTTACTCACTGATGAGTGCTCTAAATAAAATATTTTCGTACTCTGAATTGAATTATCAACATTGTTTGTTGACTATTGACTGTAACACAGTAGCAATATCCAGGTTTTCTGAGGGAAAATTTAAGATATTTGATTCTCATTCAATTGATATATACAGTATGGCATGCCAGACCCATGTGGAAAATGGAGCTTTTGAAATCAAGGGAGTAAAATTGTTAAATTCAGATAACACTATTATTCAAAACAACAATCTAACTTTAATAGATAATTACCATAATAATGAATGTGTTTCTGAAAATCCCAATGAACTACATTTAAATAAAAATGTTTATCTGTCACAAAAAGCCAAAAATAGAAAACAAGCTGAAAGCTTAGAGGAGCGGGAAATGCGCTTGATGAAGCATCGTCAAAAGTACAAAGAAAAGAAAAGAAAGAAAAAGAGTCTACTGAAAGTAGACAACAAAGATTATCAAAGCTTCGAGAGAGGCGAAAACATCAATCTCTGGAGACCAGGGGGGGGGGGGGGGGGGGGGGGGAGTTGTTAGATAAATGCCAAAGGGCTAAACATTCAATTATAAATGAATCGCAAAATTCTGTTCAAACTGAAACAAATATGTGTAATAATGATGATGATCAGTGGAGTGAAGATGAAGCAGAGATAACTGCAGGTGTTATTCATAGCATGCTAACTCCCACAGACTTTCTTGATGATAGTGAAAGAGAACAAATTCACAATGTTGCACCTGGAGAAGGTAACAGACACTTAGCATATTTAGAGATACACACTCTGAAGAATTAGCTTATCCTGCAGCAATATTCCTAGGTCAAAAAAGACCTGAAGACAAACAAAGGTTGGTTAGTGTACTATAGTGAAATATGTAAGTCAGAGTTGAGGAGATCTGACCGAAGAAAGACTTGTTTGCTATTATTCGACAATTATGTCCAGCCACGTTGTTTTGCAGTTTTTCATCAGCTGAAACAAAATGGATTCATTTGCTAAAAATACTTGGCAAACTTGTTGACCATAAAGACTACACTGATATTGAACTAGAAAACTTAGACTGGAATGAAAAATGAAGATTAATTCAAAGTGACCCACTTACATGTGCAAAACATTTTGACTTTCAATTTAATACATTCTTAAAACAGTTTTTGATGAGCAACTATGCTCCACTAGGAAAAGTAAAAGATTGGTTTTACCGAGTTGAATATCAACAACGAGGCTCCCCTCACATCCACATGTTGATATGGCTTGAAGGTGCACCAGTATTTGGAGTGGACAAAGATGAAGATGTGACATCATTTATTGATCAAATAATTACTTGCCAAAAACCAGTTGATGACCCTACACTTCTGAACCTTGTGAACCGACAAACCCACAGACACTCTCGCACCTGCCGAAACAAATCAAAAAATGTGTGTAGATTTAATTACCCACAACCGCCAATGAGATCAACTCAGACTCTATCCTCTTGGGGATAACATTTCACCAACTACCAAAAGAAACCTAAAACAATCATGGAAAGATATGAAAAAACTCAATGATTTAAAAGAGGGAGAACTGAGAAGATATTACATTTGATCAACTGCTTACAAGTCTAGATGTGACTGAACAAAACTATATATTAGCAATTCGATCATCTCTCAATTGCCCTACAATATATTTAAACAGAAAACCAAATGAACTAAGAGTTAATAACTATAATGCTGCATGCTTGAGTGCATGGAGAGCTAATATGGATATCCAGTTTGTCCTTGATGTATATGCTTGTGCAATGTACATTGTTTCATACATTTCCAAAGCACAAAAAGGAATGAGTAAATTATTGCGAAAAGCATTTGATGAAGCCAAAGAAGGAAATGCTAGTATTAAACAGCAAGTTAGAGATATTGGAAATAAAGGAATAAGGAATTCTTTTATCATGCTCTACACTTTATTAAAGCAAGTGACAAGCCATTTTACTCTTTTCTCAGTGGAGGTAGAGGAGTTGATAAATCTCACCTAACGAAATCAATTTATCTGGCTGCACTTAAATATAACACGGTGAAGATTTCCATCAGGTAAAAATATTACTGCTGGCACCAACAGGAAAAGCTGCTTTCATTATTAAAGGCAACACGATACACAGTGCTCTTGCAGTACCAGCAAGTCAATCTTTAAAAAATTACAAGCCACTTGACTCCAGTAGGCTAAACACTTTAAGATCTCAACTAGGGGGTGTTAAACTAATATTACTAGATGAAATATCAATGGTTGGCAGCAATATGTTCACTGTTCAAATCAATAATCGACTCAAAGATATAAAGGGTAGCAAGGAAGATTTTGGAGGTGTTAGTATCATTGCTATTGGAGATTTATTCCAGTTGCAACCTGTGTAAAAAAAGTTCAAAATTCTGAATATAGCATACTTGCCCCTAATTTATGGGAGAAATACTTTAGAATGTTTGAACTCGATGAAATTATGAGACAAAGAGAAAGCAAAGCTTTTGCTGAAATATTAAACAGACTAAGAGAAGGCAAACATACTGAGAATGATATCATGAAAATCAAAGAAAGATGTGTTCATGAAAACAATTGCCCAAGAGAAGCTCCTAGACTGTTTATACAAAATGTTATGGTTGACGATTATAATGAAACTGTTTATCAAGCATCAATGGGTACCAAATATAATATCAAAGCACAAGACAGTGCATTGGAGCTAATTCTGCAGAACTAAGAGATAAAATAATGAGGCAAATTCCTCATGTGCCCCTAAAAAACACAAGACAATTAGCAACAAAGTTAAGACTTGCTGAAGGTGAAAGAACAGAAATTGCACTCAACGTAAGAACTGATGCTGGCGTAACAAACGGTGCTAGCAATGTAGTTAAACTAGTTCAGCTAAATCAACCTGACAAAACCATCTGGTATAATATGGATAGAGTTTGATTATGAAGATATTGGACAAAAAAATAGATATGAAAACAGACGTACAGTATAAGACACATCTTATACGAGTCGTCATGTCCATTTTACGACTCATTAATCAAGCTGACCACTCGTACGATTCGTTAACCATTGGATGTGGGCCGAATTTTTTTTAACATTCGCGACTCGTACACTCCTTTTTACGAATCGTTATATTTCGACTTTTACCACTCATACGGCTAGTATAACAGCATTTTACGAATCTATAACGACTCGTATACATGCGACAGTATTGGACAACCATCGAAGTTTAGCTCTCACCAAATGGTCTTTCAAATTACACCCTAGCAGTATTAGAGCAACTAGGGATAATAGGTTGAAGTTCAGTCAAAATAGAAGAAACCCTAGAGAGAGGATGGAAATCAAGGACAAAGGAACTTTAGATTCTGTATTGACTCGCTCTAACGGCCGACGCCGGAGCACTTCACGTCGAGATTTTCGTCTAGCTTTATCAATTTGCGAATCAATAAAATTGTCCTATCTTAACAAATAAAATCTTAACAAACCAAGATTTCATTTCTCCCGTCCTTTTCTCAAAGTTGCTCTCATTGCTACATATACGTTTAATCCTAAGCGCTTGACTATAACATAGTCAATCGAGATATGGTCTGGAAACTCAGCTAAAGGCTTTGTTCTTTATGCAATTTTGTGCACGGTCACTGAACTTATTGTATTTTAGTATAATGAAGCAATCATCCAATAGAATCGTTTGGGTTTAATCGCTCAACCGTGTTGTTTAAATATTAATAAACATAAAACAAAGGATGTGCACGCGGTGTAAGGTACGGTTCAACATCAAAACGTAGCTCATTATAGTCGCTTTGAACTTTGCCGAGTTTCCAGACCATATCTCGATTGACTATAAAACTATAAGGAATAGCACGTTTAGTAAAACTAGGGTGGCACGATTTACTATCCAGATATCGGTGGGTGTCAGTGGGTTTACAATAAAGATCTGTAAAGATATTCCCATTTTCAACACTCACCAAAACGTCAAGAAAGCAAAGAGACCTATTCGAAATCGAAGACGTAAACTTACTAGTAGGATGGAAAGAGTTCAGTGAGTTCAAAAATTCATCAAGCAAGGAGCGGCCATGCATCCAAATCATAAAAATATCATCTAAGATACCAAAGCATAGGTTCGGAAACAGCCGTATACTTAGGAACCGATTCTCAAAGTGATCCATAGGTTGGAGCAAATTTAGTGGCCATAGCCGTGCCTAGCTTTTGATGAATGATAGAACCATTGAACTCAAAATAATTATTTTCAAAAACAATGCGAGCAAGGTCAACTAATGCAGCAGTGCCAGTGGGGATACGAGCATTGTTACGAGTATCAAGAACTTTGGATAGTGCGTCCAAACCCTCTGAATCAGGGATATGGGAATACAAGCCCACCATATCAATTGAAACTAGCAGAGCATTGTCCGGGAGAATACCGACATGATTTATAAGCATAGATAAAAATGTGTAGTATCCTTAATGTATGATGTTATACCTTGAAGTAATTAAAGGTTGAAGATGGAAATTTAAAAATTCAGATATTCTCTCAGTATAGGCATTCCACAATTAGAGACTTATATATAGATCTCCCAGGAATTTCGCCTTTAGTAAGGCTCTTATAAATCTTCGGTTGTAAGTAAAATTTTCCTAATTTGGGATTATCAACTAGAAGGTATTCGGAGCAATTAACATCAATGTAATTGCATGAATTGAGAAGGTAGGTTAGTTTATCTTGGACAAGAGAGGTCAAATCACAAGTATATAGTGTCAGAAGTAACTGGCTCATAAATGGACGCATCATTAAGTTGACGAAAAGCTTCTTTACAATAATCAGACAAGTCTAAAACTACAACAGCCGAACCTTTGTCTGCCTGTTTAATAACTTTCTTTAAATCTTTAATATAGCCGTTAAGAAGAAGACAAATTACTATAGTTATGTCCTCTCATCCAAAGTGAGCAAACATTTTTCAAGCTCTTCTAAATATAAATTAAGAGCTGGTTCCGAAACCGTGGGACTTTGGGAGTCCAAATAGATTTTTTCTTAAATTTATATTTGTAGGGATCCACAGGGCATTCAACGTGCTGGCCATCATAAAAATGAAATTTAACATTTAAACCTTCTACCAAATTCTACTATATCTTTTTTAAGTTGAAAGCGATTGATACTTTTGGGCGTGGGACAAAAATTCAATCCCTTAGCCAACACATGGATGGATCGTAGGAATTAGAATTTACAGCTTCACTCAACTCGGATTGAACTCGAGAAATGGCCTGTGGAGAAAGAACGGGTCGGCGACGGCGATGGTGGTCGTCGTGAATATCTTCGTAACAAGAAGCGACAAGTTTGCGCCATTTTCGGGTCCGTTTTTCGCTATAAGTGTTCTTTCGACATTCTGATATCTTTCGGAAACTTCGTTCACCAACTTTTCTTTGATATCACCACCCAAATTAGCAGTGAGCTCATTATAATGACTGTTTATTGAACTCTATTGTAGCTAGCTAAATTAACGAGCAAGTTTACAAATATAATGAAATATAAGGTTTTAACTACGTAACATACATACATGAATACTTAATAATATTTGAAAGTTATAAAATTTCCCGATCGTTGTGTTTTACATTTTTCATTATCTCTGTAAAGTTTGATGGAAGTAGTTATACGCGATCTGAGATTATAATTATGTTCACGTGATTCTGATCTAGGCAGTAGAAAATGTATTGGGTGATTCTCTTGTCTGACTTTGTTTATATATGTCTCGCATAATAAGTGCCTTCTTTTTCCAAGGGCTAAGAGCTGAGCATTCACTAGGGCTTGTTCGTAAGTAAGAGATGGATATATGATACGAAGCGCTCTTTTTTGGATGCTTTCCAACTTGCATGAGAGGAATTCCGGTATATCCTGCCACTCCTGGACCGCATATTCCACTACTGGTCTAACAATAATTGTGTATATCTTGACAATAGAACTTGATGGTACATCCGCCTTCTTTAATATGCTGAGGGAATAAAGTCTTTTGTTTGCCTTTTTAAAGATATGTTCAACATGGTGATTCCATTTGAGGTCGCTACTTATAGTTTGTCACCAAGCAGTTAAAGTAACAACACTTTCAATAAGATTATTACCAACTACTAAGGGTCTAATGAGAAAATTATCGTTATGCATAAAGTTAATTATCATCTCTTTACACTTACTAGGATTTAGTTTCATATTATATGCTCCATGGAAAAGGTTTGAATCTCATTTACGGCTATATTAAGTAGACTTATACTATTACGAGGTAAAATTTCAAGTACGGTAGTGTCAGCTACAAATTTAGTTCTTAATTTCCAATTGCGTAGAAGATTATTCGTCATAATAGAAAAGAGGATAACACCCAATTTAGTACCCTGTGCGATTCCTCCTTTCATGGGTGTCTTCCAGTCGGAAAGCGTAGTTCCAATTCTAACTGCTTGTTTCCTGTTAAAGAGGAATCCCCTAATCCAATTAACCAATACAGGATGGACGTTAAGATTCCTGCACAAGTATATTGTGGTCAATAAGATCGAATCCTTTCGAAAAGTCTGCACAGAAAATCCTTGCTCCACAGTCCCCATTGTCAGTAGCTTCATGTATCGCTTGTAGTTGAAGCATCTACAGTTGAATGACCTTCTCGTGCATATTGTCGGGGATCAAAGTTTTCACTGATTTGGTTGATTATTCTAGTTCGTACAAAACCCTCCATCACCTTTGCTATCGTGCACGTGAGGGATATTGGTCTTAGATCATTTTCAACTTGTTGAGGTGGGGAAACTTTAGGTATAGGATCCACGATAGCACTTTGCAATAGGTCTGGGAGACATCCTTCGAATATAGACTGATTGAAGATGTTCCTAATGATCGGTGCAAGTTCTTCGGCAAAATCTTTCAATTTCTTATTTGGGATTTCATCTGGTCCTATGGCTTTTTCAACTTTTACACTGGACAGGGAGTTAAAAACTTCCCTTTCAGAGACCAAAAGTTCTTGGGGAATCTCATAGTCTATAGACAGTGGGCATATGAGTGGATTAAACTTTTCCGTCAAGCTAAGAAAAAAATCATTTACTTTGTCTGCCAGTGATTTAATGTCTGGGTAATTATCATCTAAAAACTGGTAATACCATTCCTGCTTAATATCTTATCCTATATATTAGGCATTTGACTTTCTTCCACCATTTTTTCACATTGGTATCTTCTAGGTCGTTGACTTTGTGTTGATAATAACGCTGTTTTTCAATTCTGAGTTCCCGTTGTATTTTATTCCTTATAATAACCTGTAATTCATAGAGTCTTTTCCCTGGTGGATAAACGCAGATTGTCTTTTATAAATAAGCAGCTTGCGTTTCTTAGTTAACCAGGGTCTATCAGATGGATGAATTGTAAAAGTTTTCCAAGGTAAGTAGAGTTTCATTGCAGTACTTAATTCATTCATAAAGGTTGTGTACTTTTGTTCGCATGATACAGCTGTATATACTGTAGACCTATCTTTCTCAATTATCCACCGACCAAAAGACCGCAAAGCACTAATGCGCGTATCTCTTACTTGTATTTTATATGCCACATCTATTATAGGAGATGTCTGAAATGGTTTAGCCAGGATGGTATAGTGGTCAGATGTCGCGATCTTCGGTAATTATATTAATTTAAACAGTTCTGGTCTATTTGAGAAACCAATCTAGTATATACCGGTATCTCTAATCTTAAATTTGATCAACTGTTTTAGATTATTAGGGCAAGTCAAATCCTTAAAATCGCCTGTAATACTGTAATTACCAGAGCATTGGACTGTTTGGCTAACAGTTTATCCAGATTAGAATGGACATGGTCACGTAGAATGTTATTTTCAGCCTTTCTTTTAGATGTAGAATGATAAATAACAGAAAGGATGACAGATGAGATTGGTCTTGGAAGACTATAGTAGGTCTCAATGAAATCCATACGACTCAACTTCAGGGTCTTCGCACTCAATTAGTCGTTTACAAGGTAAGTTTTTGTTAAGGTAAATACAGACTCCACCTCCTGTAGTCGAGACACGATCTCTTCTGAATAAATTATATCCAGGTAATGCAATATTCGAGTCTGGGATATTCGCCTAGAGCCAAGTCTCTGTAGTGCAAATAGCGTCAACATTATTAATCACAGCCACTTGATGTAATTCATATTTCTTGTTAGTAATAGATCTAATGTTTGTTAATAGTACTATAGGAATATTATAATACTTTTGATATGGAATCCATTTAAGCACGTTAGAATTCCTGCATCTGTCAGATGGTAATTTATGGATCGGCTCACGGTGTACCGGTGTCACAGGAAATTTGGCCCCCCCGGGCCATATTTCCTAGGAAATTTGGCCCCCCCGGACCAGATTTCCTAGGAAATTTGGCCCCCCCTTCGGAAATTTGGTCCCCCCAACAAAACACTCCGCTTTATCTCAGAGGTTTAAATAATGAGTGTAGATCAAATATATTTTCGGCCGTGAAATATATTTTCCACAGTGGAATTATTTCGGTAGTGCATTATGTTCTCTACGGTAAAATATGTTTTCGGCGGTGAACATTATTTTCGGCGGTGAAATACGTTCTCTGCAGAACAGGAATGCATGGCATGTACGTTGGTCGAGTGCTGAACCGCAACAAAAACCATTCAATTGTTTGGTTTGGTTTTGCCTTAAAATTTTCATTCGGTTCTGCCGTCTGGATATCAGAAATATGCTTTTAACTACTCGAGTATCGTGCTTTTCGAGTTTCGTTTGTGTCAGAATTATTTCGCAAGTCTTCTAACTTTTGACGATTGTGCTTTGTTTACGCGAAATGCTTTTGCTGTCGTAAAAGACGAGTACCAGGTTCAGTTTAGACCTTCATTTACACCTTATTTACCGTAAACGTTTGATCGATTGAACAAGAACATTAACCTTTCATTTATATTTGAAATATGCATATGTCGCGAGTCTGTTAACTATTGACGATTGTGCTTTCGTTTATATTCAAATCTACAACAAGACACATTCTACAATGTTCGTGTAACTAATCAGAACTGCAAAAAGCATAAGATTATAATTTTTCAAGACCATAAACATGGGGGCCAAATTTCCGAAGAGGGGGCCAAATTTCCTAGGAAATATGGCCCCCGGGGAGGCCATTTTTTAGGGGGGCCAAATTTCCTGGGACACCGGAACACAGAATATTACATCATTGAAATGTTGGGTTTAGAAGTAGGGTTAGTATTTCTTTATTTCAGGGTTAGGACTAGAGTTTTATTTGGGTTATGGACTTATGGTTAGACAGAGTTTCGGTTAAATGCGGTAAAGAAGTAATAACAAAAGTCTGTCTGACGATCGCGTAAGCGTGAAACTCGGAGTAACAGCAAAGTGATGTCTTGTCTTTGATTTATCTACAATTTATATATATATATATAAAATATATAAAATTGCGTAGCTTTTTAAGTAATAGTTGGTGGTCTACCCTGTCGAAGGCTTTGGCAAAATCTAGGTAAATGGCATCAGTTTGCACTCTCTTATCTAGCGACTCTCCAATTTCATGTAAGACTCGCAGGAGCTGGGACGTAGTGGACTTTCCCTTTAGAAATCCAAACTGAAGTTCGTGGAGATGCGAAGATACGTGTTTAATTATTCTGTTGTAAACGCAACATTCAAGAACCTTCGATACGAGTGACAATAATGAAATAGGCCTGTAGTTAGACACTTCTTTTACAGACCGGCACCCGCCCTTCGGAATTGGTGTGATATTCGAAATTTTCCATGCGGATGGTATTTTTCCCAGACTCAGACATTTGTTGTACAGATCACACAGGGATGAACATATGTATAAGGCGCACATGCAGTTCTTTAGTAATTTGGCAGGGATTTTGTCTGGACCCGTTGCTTTATGCCCAATGAAAGAAGAACATCACATACTTCATTTGGTGAAATAGATATATCACTTAACTGTTCAGAGGAAACTGAATTAATTGGAAGATGCGCTTCGTATTGCTCTCTGCTGCATGGTGGCTTGAACATGGAAAATAAATAATTGTTAAGGAGGTTTGCGACATCGCTGGGATTCTCAGCCGTAGCAATGGCATCGTCACGAGACCAGACCATTTTGTTCGGTACGCTGGACAACTTAGACATTGATCTAAAAACTGACCAGAATTTCTTAGTAGCGTCGGAGTTTGCGGAACTTTTCCCAGAGATTCGGGCAAGTGTTCTTTTTCGCTTTCCTTCTGGCAGTTTCTTTTTTCTTTAAAAGGTGTTTAATTTCATTGTCGAACCATGGTGGAGTGTTGCGCCTTCTGAATGATTTAGATGGAATGTGTTGGGATGCAATTCCTAAAAATAGATTGCGCCAGCGTTGCCAATCGTCATCAATGTCGCTATCTAAGTCAATGGGTGAAAGGTTGGTGAATATAAGAGTTTCAAACAAACCCTCCCAGTCAGCCAGACGGTAATTGAAAACAGTACGCGAATCGTAAGTAGAGGACTTTAGACACATGAAATCAAAGAACAATAGATTATGGTCACTGGAGATGCCCATTGCTGTTGCTAATACGCTTGAAACATCAGTGACACATTCAGGGGAGTATTAATTTGTTCTAGAAAATAGTCGGAAATGAGTTCACGGAATTTTGTAGAATCAACAGAGATAGTACTAGGACTGGGAATGAGATTTGAGTTCCAGGTTAGATGGGGAAAGTTGAAGTCTCCAGTGATAAGGATTTTCTCGTTGTTATCAGCGATTTCTAAAAATTACGTATACAAATCAAGCCATTCAGTGAGATCACAGTTCAGTGGCCGGTAGCAAACAGAGACAAGACACTTCTTTGAATTTTTATTAACAAGTTCAATCGCGATAATTTCCAAGCGATCAGACCATTTCCCAGGGGCTGAGGTTATTCTATTATATTCAAATCCCTTGCGCAATGCCAACAATACACAACCTCCACGCTTGTCAGACGGACGGTCTTTCCTAATAATGTCATATCCAGTGGGGAGTATTTCATTATCAGAAACACTGTCGTTCAGCCACGTTTCAGTAATTGCCACAAGCGGTCAACCTTTCTTGGCCCATTGTGGTTCGTCGATAGGTTTAATAATTTAAGATTTATGGCAAGACCTTTTTTATCCAAATGACAAGGATAATTTTGCCCGAATATAATTAATTTTCTGAAATCCTTCGTAATATACTTTTCGATTCATAATATTCCAACAGATTTATTATGAGATCAACCGGCATATTGTGATCACATTATGGAAAACTGAATTATTTTCATAAATGTCGCTGTCGCAAGTGAAAATAAATGAATCATGATAAGCATAGTATATGCAAATCTAGCAACACCAGCTTATCGTGTAGGTCTTCTAGTAACTTCATGTCACATTCTTCTATCTCAAACAATACTGCTAAAATAGATCAGAGTCACCATTTGAATAACGCCGCAGCTGCTGATCTGTTTAGTTACCTTAGTTGATAAAGACCACTTGTTATTCATCAATAATAACATTCAGTTAACTACCTGTCAATTCTCTAATAGCGATTAGAACCATTACACACCATACAGTTATGTTACGGTTGCCTCGATTTCTCTTCAACTGCTTAACTCGATCCCTATGAATTGATAACATATCAAGCAAATAAAAAGTGACACTGTGTCTCTCTTGCACGACAAATGGAATTACGAATTGACTTACCTAGCTTGTATTCAATCCTGAATAAGATTAAACTTGTTCCTTTGTAGAAATGGTTGGTGCGCGATAACCAAATAAACCCGATTTTGTTTTCACGATTTTGTTTTAAAAATAGCGGGATAAACACAATTATTTCTCCCGACCAATGTTTGTCCAGCGCTCCACTGCGTTAGTTCATTGAACATGACATGTACATCCGGAGGAAGAGGCGACCAGTGACATGTGACCAGTTTGTGTGAATTTCCCTTTCGGTTGCCCGAATTCCTTTGCGCTTCCTGGAAATGCCCGCGGAAACGACTGGATTGGGACAACTTTCTTTTATCCTTTCGCTTTGAGGTAAGAACTATACCGTTGGTTGCATATGGTTGAACATCGCTGATAAAAACATTAGCTAGTACTCATGTCAACATTTAATGTTTTCCAGAAGTTATTATTTCAAAACAAAAAAGCTGTTGTAGTCCTGCGGATTGGGGTAAAAATCCTGTACTTAGTGAAGAAAGCACCAAATGTCGCACATATGTAGCTCTTAGTATGGCGAAGAAAACTAGATATGGAGCCAAGTGTGAAAATTGAAAGCAGAGCCATTTTAAGCACATTTACATGAAAGTGAGGCCAGAAACCGGAAGTGAAATTCTTGATGTGGTTTATTCAAATAAAATTGGCTAAAAGTTTTTCTACTATTTGTCCTCATTTAAGCGTTTATCTCTATTAAGGTATATATTAGAATATTTAATGTATTTTCTGAATCACAATTACAACCATCTTTTCCAGTCAACCATCGTATTATTGCCACGAAACCTTGTTTCTTCTTGTTTACTGATTTTAACCGTATTTCAATATAAAGCAATAAATATCTACAGACTCAAAAGCATTTCATTTCATATATGTAATCAATTGGCGGACGTTATGATGTGTTTATCCTTATGTGGAAGAAATCGACGGCCATTTTTAATGAGTAGTTACTTTTGATAGAAACGTCACAACGGTTACCCAACTTATCCAACCTTAGTTGTTATTTTCAGATGTACATGTACTCTCAGGTAACAGTCAGAGCTCATTGTTCACCACAAAATTGTTCTCCAAGGAAATGTTCTTTAAACGTTTTTCAAAAATATTCTCTTTGTCAATCCTATTCGCACTCACGATTACATACACACAGTGCGGTACATTTCAGAGCTGCTTTACGGCATGAGCAATTAAATTTGCAACCTTTTTTGCAACTACAACGTATAAGTGTACAGTAAAATCCCGCGTATAAGAACCTACTATTTTCCAGGTCAGGGTGAATAGGTTCTTACATATTTGATGCATAAGACAAAATAAGCCTGTTTAGGTTCTTAAATAGGTTCTTATTTTTTCAAAGAGTGGTGCAGGTCATGAAATTCTAAATACAATTTAAATTATTTTGCATCAGTTTCTATGCAGTACTGTGCTGCTTAATACTGACATTTGTTTTGTTGACAATTTTATTATGCCAGTAGAAGTTGAAAGTATAAGTGCTGTTTCATATAAAGTCTGAAACACTTTCATCAAAGTAAATTTTGCAGTCTAGGAGTTCAATACCCTGAAACACATTTATCTGGAACTGTATAAATCACTGCCAAGCCTTCAGTCTTATTTCTCATTCCATAACTATTACATGCCTACCAAATAAGAACCTTTTCCAAATTTCAGGCTGAATTGGTTCTTATAAAAATGGATGTCTAAATGGCAAATTTCAGGCTGTAGGTTCTTAATCCACTAGCACAGAATAAGTATTGAGCAGAAGGTCCTCGCGCATGTCGCTCCGCGCATACCGGCCGCCATGTTAAAAGCAAGTAAACTCAGCCAAGTGAACAGTAATTAATATGGCGAAAAACCGATTTTCTTTCCACGGCTAGTACGTCTAAAGCAAAGGTAGGTGATCAATTTTATTGTGGTTAGAAGGCAATTTAACAAATGTTAAAAACGGGTAATTTTCGCGATTTTATATTTAGGTCTGTAGCCTATATTTTTACAAATCCCATATTTTCTTGTATTGTTACTTGTTTTTTAGACTACTTAGTGGAGTTATTTACATTTGATATATTCGATATTTGATCAAACCAAAGTTTTTCTGTCCGGCATTTATAAATTTAAATTTAACTGTAATAATTCAGATGACTCAGTCTCAGATATATTTTCTAGAGCACACGCTTGAAAGTTGAAATCATCAGCTTTGTTATAATAACACTGGTTGTCAGGCTTCTCTACAGTATTTGACAGTGCTGTTCCCATTTCCTTTGTTGATTTATAGTAATTATTTTAAAGATGTGCCACCTTCACTTTCTTTCCTTTCTTTTAGTAGAGGAAAGGTCACGGTTTGCAAATTTCAAACAATAATAAATTCGCATTCTCAAAAATAACTTCGAGAGGGAATTTTTCACAGCACAAGAATATTTATACATTCTTCAATAGCTCCAGGATATTGCCTCCAACACAGGAGCTCTTGGTGAAAATGGAGAAGTGTTGACAAAAATATCTTCCAGCTGAATGATGAGGTCTAGATTGTCTGAGACCAGGGCTTCTTTGCAAGTTGAGCAACAGTGGATCTTCATACATTTATGGAACAAGTAACCAGAAACATATGCAATGGAATTTTCTTTGATGTTTGACATTTGTCTCCCTATAAATAATCAGTTTACCCAATATCCAAGGTTTGAGGAGATATGGAAACCTGTGTTGTTGCATTTGATGTTTCTACATCCCACTGTATAGAGATCTAGACATTTTTTTATAATCACTTTGCCTGAAGATGACTTTGAAATAAAGTTGAAATATTACAATTTCACATTAGTCTTGTCTTGACTCAAATCTTGGGTTTTCAGGATGTCATTATTTTTTTGAATATGCTTTGTTTTATAGTGTTTGTGTAAACTGGGCAAGAAGGTCATCCAAGTCTTCTGCACAATTCCCAGCTGAAGAAGTGGGAAAAGAACTGAAAAACAATTTCTTAAGTGTCCGAGTGAATTATACTGCTGTTGGGTTATCATTGTTCCCTCCCTGTTGTATAAAACAACACTGCGACTGCTATGACGATCACATCAGTGTCCACTGTGCGGATGAGAACGCTCGTCGAACCTCTGAGCTGCATCTGCAACGTGAACCATCATTCTAGTGTCTGCTTCTTCGTGATTCATGCATGGCGAAAGATGACGGATGTCATCGTGAGGTGGATTACAGACAACATGTTGGCCATGGGTACTTATAATATGTTTGCCACATTTTAAATTAATGGTAGAGGTATGGTTAGCCAAGAAAATAAACAGCTCCATCTTGTTTTCGTTTACTCGTAGAAAATCATGCCAGTTCTTCGGCAGCAGTGTTGATGACTGAACCCTTTCCGGACGCCTTCCTCGTTTCTTTCTCGTTTCTTTCAAACTATCTTGTCGGTACTCATCCCATACTGTATCCACTCGTTTGATATGCTGTAACTGTTGTTTAATGTATGGTGTAAACACGTTTTCAGCATAATCTTGGAAGGTTTTCAACGGGTTTTAACTCATGGTTAAAACTGGTTTTAACTTTTGACTGTTTTTTTTACTTTTTAACTGGTTTTAAATTTTTCAACTGGTTTTAACTTTTGAATCGCAGCTGCACCGTCTATTATAGCGACTTCTGTAGTCTGAGGAGATTCTATGCATGGAAGAACATCACCTTCTATACACTGCAGTAGGTCTGATTTGCTGTTCGGCAGACGCAAACTTCCGTATTGAGATAGTGAGTGCCTGGTTTTCATGTTTGAAGAACGCATCTAAATCACCGTTCCCTCATGTTTGACAAGCAATGAATAATCTTGAAAAAAGTGCGCAATCACACTTTAGCGAAAATATCTGTTGTTTCTCCTTCGATACAACTTTTGGAGGTGTACTACTAAATAAGCGAGACTTATTCTTTGCTATTGGCTCATATATACTTTGCTTTTTCTCTATCAAACGTTGATTGAAGTACGTCTGTAGTTGCTCATTACCAATAGCTTCAATATTGCGCACCGTTTCCACGACGGAAGCATCTGCTCAGCTATGTTCCTGGAGTCAAGAACAAGCAGATCCGCACTTTCCTCCGAAAAAGAATTCTCCCATCTCTTCCATAACAGCTGCTAATGCTTCGACATCTTTGGTAAATTGAGTCTGAACGGCACGTTTCTCTTCATGATGTTTTACTTGGTCTGGCATTATATCAGGGGAAATCATCATATCTTCTTCGAACTCGTAAATAATCCTTGCAACTTCTGGCCCGGAAATCATCCAGCGACGAAGAGCACCAGGATTCTCTAAGGCCGACTACTCCTCCATCTCCTTTCACCAAAGCATTATTCTGTTCGTGTGCTTGATCAACTGCCATTGCGGAGAATCTTCTTGATGTTTTTTGCACGGTGAATCCATTGTTCATAAACTGCTCGGCTATATCTGGATGTTTCTCTTCGAGTGACAGCATATCTTGCAAATGAACTGGAAGCCATCTGGAATAATGGGTGTGATCCAACGCAAAGCACCAAGCTGCTAATTTCTGAATTGCCTCGATGTGTAATTTGAAATTTGACTCTCGAATAGATCGCACGAAAACAATATAGAGTATAGTTCCAGTTGTAATGTTATATGCCAGAATTGGAACTGTGGTGAATTGGATATTCTTTCTTCGCGCCAGTCCTCGAACAATGGAGTATCTTGCGTTTCCGTTTCTTCGCGTTGCTGAGCGTGTACTTTGCTATAAGTAAGATGTGTAAAGTGCTTGCAGTTACCTGATGGGCATGCCTTGCACGCGTAACATTCGAAGCTTTAACAAACGAATCTGCTACTCCCGCCGTTGTAATATTTGCTTCTGTCAGTGCACTCGTCCAACCACTATCCTCTAGCCAATCTCCTAGCATGTTCAGAGCTACCATTTCAGTGTGCAGGCCACCAAGTAGGACGAAAAAATTCGTCTCCATATGGAGAGTAGATTCTTCTCCACTGGCCAGTTCCATTGTATTTGCTTCGCCACACAGAACAATGGCATGGTCAAGAGATATGACTGGAACCTGTCCAAGGTTTAAATGCTCTGTTGCTTTCTTGATGATATCCATACTGTGGCGAATCATGGCAACCGACTTTGCTTCATATTTTGCTTGCTAGCATGGTAACCAGCCCACGATACCATTCGACCGTCTGGAACAGATTCTTCCTGAATAACTTGACTTACTTCCTCTAGCTATTCGACTTCCGCGGACAAATGGTAATTATCAACTCCTAACGAAGCGTTGTTGCTTGTTAGATGAGCCTTCTTATTTCTCAGAATACAAGGAGGTACATCTGTATACCACTCAGGTAACGCACAAACCTTTTTCGTAGTAGCTCTTTCGACGTGCTGCAGATTTATTTCTTCGCGTTGCATTCCAGATTTTTCCGTGGAAATGTTCTGGAATAAAGATATCCCTGTCCCATGAAACGAATCTTTAGCAGTATTAGAGCTGGGATTGTGGTCGACGTTGTCTATACGGCGGAAGTTGTGAATATACCTTTCCGCAATTTGGCAGGACATACCAGATTTTCCTCTTGAAATTTGCGGCAAATACCTGTAGTGTTCCCGATGTCGGTAGAAATCCCAACTTAAACATAATGTCAACAAGTTCCCGCTTGCGTGTCTTGGCGTGGACCGAAAGTCCAAGGTATAGAGGAAGGGGTGTTTCACGACATTTACTATGGCGATTATGACCATAGCTTTTGCTACGGTTACCAACATAACTGTTAAACTGTAGCAAATGGGAGATGCTGAGTGCAGCCTGAGTTTCCTTGTTTTCTTCCTGACTTTGGATATTTGGCCCATGCAGAATCATTTTAACCAATGAGTAGAGGCAACGCGGAACAGAGTTAATTTGACAGTTTTCTTTGAACGAGCCCTCAAATGACAAATTTTGCTCCAACATGGCTATTCTTACTATACCAACTGCCTTCGCTAGGTGGTATGCTTCAGTTTGGACATGCATCGAGCTTTCTTAAGTGCTGCCCCTATATCCTTATCAAATGCCAACAGAATATCACGTCCCTGCAGTTGATGAGCTTGGAGGCATGGAATTCTAGCAAGAATTCTATTTTTTAATCTGGTTGAATGGATTTCACCTGATTTAAGTCCCAGTTGCTCTAAACTGGACGCGTACATTTTCGTCAAATCACTCATTTTAAACACGAGAAAATCGTTTGTTTCTTCCCGTGAATCTTCTATATAAGATAATAATTCTGCCAGGACAATTCCATGTATGATATTCTGCTCACTTTTCTCTTGCGTTGACTCTATAGTGCTATTTGCGATCGTGCACGATTTGAAAGTTAAGTTATACAGGATTTATGATATTTGGCTTTCAGTGCTTCCATATCTCCAGCACTAAGTTTTGCCAACACACGCGGATTTTGTAAATCAAGCGCCATCTGACGAACTCGACTATCTAACTACATGGTAATTAGACATTATGAAGTATCTCTTTTGATTGCTCTTTTCCACAAAAGAAACAGCATGACGCTGAAGGTGGTTGTTCGATGCTCTTACGTGTGTATTTCCTAGCAGATGCATCATCATGGCCTGGAGTTGTTATGGTTGCTTTCTTCTCGGCTCTCTTAAGCTTAGTTGTATTGAATTTCGAGTTACAACTCTTGTGCCATTTGGCTTTGTGCATGGAGAGACATTGCTCTATATATATGCCATTTCCTTCATCTAAGGCTTCGAACTTTAATGGCAATGGCGTATAACCTAGGTCTCGAAACCGAGAAATGTTATTAGAAAGGGTTTTATAGCCAGAACCGACATCACTGCGTTTGGTATCAGCAGGACATTGCAATGATTCGGTTGTGTCTTTTTGACAAAGGACACATTTACTGCAGTTAATAGAATTCTGCATTCTAAAATGTGCAATGTACATATTCTTTTTCGTACAAGGTAACATACAGTTATGCAAATGCAAATTTTGTAAATATACTTACATGTATAACAAGCATCCAAATGCAATAATTAAATGTATCTTGTCTTGATAAACCATGAAATGTAGGCATTTTGTTTAGCTACATTATCGAGTAATCATGCACAATTATTCGAAAAGAAACACATTGTAAACTTCACATTATAAACTTTTGAGTTCTATACAACATGTATACCGTATAAATAAATTACTTTTGATATATTTGAGGACAGACGTGTCTTCTACACTTCACCAACAACAGAATGCACTATGTTCCTGTCTTCATACTTCTCCCTAATTATAAATTCAAAATGGCTGCCAATTTTATTATTGACGTTAAAACACTATTTTTTCGCCGACTATAAATCATCAACAAAAATTTAAATACTGTGGAACCTCAACTGCCATAATTCGATACTGTGGAACCTCAACTGCCATAAGCGAATAAATGTTTGTTGTTCAAACGAGTAAGAATATAAACATTGGCTTCTAACATTGGAAACACTATATCATGATCCTCATTTCTGCCATTTTCCAAAACGCTCCAAATTTATTTTTTTGCACTTTGTTAAGTAAAATATAATTATATGAGTTTAAAAACAAGAAATAAGAACAAAAACGACAATTTTGGTCAATTATGACCGTATAAAAATAAGTTGAAAGTATCACTTCCGGTTTTTGCCTCGCTTTCATGGAAAATATGCCTGAAACGGACCTATGATTCATTTTGACAGTTGACTCCATATCTAAATCTTGTTATTACATCTATAGGAACCACTGCCAAATTTGGTGCTTTCTTCACAAAATGCAGGATTTTGCCAAAATCGGTAGGCGGTACCGTATCCGCAGGACTATTGTGATTGCTTGAAACGTAGCTGGATTTTTATCTTGGAGTTGGATTTTAAAATAAGCAACAAAGATGTATATTGCCAATCTCATGTGACTGCTTTATTATCAAATATTCACAAATGGTGTGTTCTAAACTGTTTGAACTTGAATTATCCTTGCACATATAAAATTGTCGGCTACAGGTGTTCTTTGAACACGCTGTTTATTTGTGATAAACATTTCCATATTTGGTCCCTTGTCGTTTGCCAGAATTCCTCGCAGTATCCTCGAAATGGCGGAAATGACTTGATTGCATCATTCTTGAATCCTACTGTTTTCAATGAGAACTATTCCGCTTCTTTACACCAAATTGCCGCACATGCAGAGTAGTCTTATACGGGTACTTTTGATGTATATATATACGGGTTATACGGGTACGTGTATTTGTATGGGTCGTTTTTGAGAGCTCGTCAAAATGCACGGGAGTCGGGGAACCCCCGTTACGTCATGTGTGGGGATCCCCCTGGATCACATGAAGCTTATAAAAAGGAACGCAACCTTTGTCTACAATATAGTCACCTGTAATTTTGAAGTCGATAATCTCTTTCGTGAACTGAGAATCGAAGATTTCTGAGAAGTATTTGAACAAAAGGTACGTGCGATTTGTTATATGAAATTTCTTCCTAATCTATTGTCTAATACTAGCGTTTAAACTTCTAGGATATAAGGTAGCCGTTACTTGAGGGCCACGAGTTTTACGTATCTTTACGTCATGTGCTACCTCTTGTATAGTTTATCATTGGTCTGTCGCAGAAATTCGAGTCGTCCTTAGATTTCTTGGAGACCTTTCAATTATCTTCGTACGTTAACGATCTTACTGTAATCAGTCCAGTCCACGTAAATGTACCACAACGTCGGCTTCAACGTCGGCAGTCCAGCTTCCCGATACATGGCGTCTACTTTCACTTTCAAGTATTCTGTCGTCGTTTCACAGAACTATGGCCATTCGCCCTATCAAACATTATGGTCCTATATCTCAATAACGAAAGCCTTTAGAATTACGCTTATGTTTGCCCTTCTTTTGAAAAGCATCTGAGGAAATGTTGAAATAATGATTTAAGAGTAGCGTGTAGGAAGTGTTAAATATGAATTTTGCTTTGCATAACTTATGTTGGTGTACTTCCGAAACAGAGGCGGTCTAACAATTTCGAGTGAAAGCCCTTCGTCAAAGTTACTATATATAAAATTTTAGTGTGTTAGTGACGAGATTTTCAATTCTTATCTCGTACTTTTCTGTTTATATACAGTGTAAACTAGTGCCGTGGCGGCGTGGCACCTCTATTCAAAGCCGACACGTGGCGTCTGTACCCGTAGCTGCTTGTTTAGCCAGCAACGCGCAGATGCTAGCTCCTGCCGTCGTTGTACAGGCAGTTATCTACATTCAGGCAGTCGTCTACATGCTAACAATTCAAAATCCAATACTCTTCGCAGCCCTCTTTTGATATTTCAGGAAGATGTTGTGTTTTCCAGTACCCACGAGTGCAACTCATAATTTTCGGTAGATTCTCAGTGGATGGGTCCATTTGATGGGGATCCTCTTTGTCTTTTACCTTTATCTCTTTGCTTCTACCTCTTTTGTCTCTTGATCTATATCCTGGTATCTTCTGTGTCATTATTCTGCAAAAGAAAGATTTTATAGACAAGATTTAAAGATTTTATAGACAAGACATAATAGATTGTATTTTTTCAGAATGTCTTGTTTATGTACAAGTTATAACTGCATTAAATAGGGTTACCTGACTTGTATCACGTTTACATTGATCACTATATCAACGGTATTATAGTTCCTGAAGTTTAGTGTCAACAAGACTCCTCAAATTTCAAGAACGTTTCTGAGGATCCTATAGTAGAATGAATGATAACGGTTTCCTGCAACTCCAATGCCCCTGGTCTTAATAATGATATCCTCAATTCTCTTGTAAATAGAATGTTGTTCCCAACGCCCCGATCATAATCACTGGAATGATCGACACTTTCATACTTCAAAGTTTTCTACTTCCTTCGTGTTTACCTTGTGTCATAGGGAAGTGCGAAATCTACAATTTAATGATTTATTATTCATTATATACTCATTCAGGAATCATACATTAGTTCGTAGAAAAGAGATAAGACTAGTAAATCTAATGACCTCTATTTTTAGATGCCACCAAAACCCATGGACGAAGAAGCTAAGCGTCGTATCATGGCGGCTGAAGCAAAGAAAAATGAGAGTGGAAACATCCCAAAGGGTACCCATGGTTCCCGCGCTCAGGCTGGAGCAGACAAGAACACCGATTCTGGAAAAACTGACAAGTCATGAACTGTCCAGAAAAAAAGAGCAATGTGATATGGTGTTGGTCGTTTTGTTTCTAAATCTAACGACTGCTGTTAATACTGTGTATACTTTTAAACGTTGTCTAGACTTTGTAATTCTGTTTTGAATAAAAGCTCTCTTTCTTTCTGTTTCATCGATTTCCCTTACGATTATCACTTCATATCCTATAACGATATGTATCGTTTATCTCCAGACTGACTGTAGTATAGCAAATAGCGGACCCAGGCCATCGTGTAAATTTCGAAAACGCGCCGAGACCAACCCCGCGTTCCGCCGACTCGCCGAGCCCAGCTGAACACAACAACCGAGCGCAATCACACATAGCTTTTCACAATCAACTTCATATCGTACCAGCTGATGCCATCAGTGTCGCTTCAACGAGTGTAAATTTCACACGCGAAAAAAAGCCACTAAACTCATAGTCTGGTGGTAGTAGCTATACAACGAGTGCATGAACTGCGCGCAATCCTAAATTTCGTATCGTGTTTCACAACTGAAGTCACGTGATGTCAAACCCAGCTGGCGCCATCAGTATCGCTTCAACAAACTCAGCCGAACTTATCCCAAATTTCATACAGCTTTTCACAACTAAATTCGCGTCCTATCAAACCCAGCTGATGCCATTAGATGTCACTTCAACAAGCTTTGTCGACCGTCCCAAATAAAACATTAGTCTTCGAGAGTTTAATGATTCCATTGAGTGTTCTACACCTTTGTTGCTACTTATTATGCAAATCAAAACAATATTGCCACCCGTCACCTCGTGGTCGATGTTGCTAACAACAACATTTCATTGAGCCATAAAAAATCTTTAGATTTCGTTTTAAAAATTTTTTCCAAAAATCGTAGTTGCTATGGCTCAATGGAATGTTGTTGTTAGCAACGCACGTGATCAGCAATCTGTCGCGTCTTTTATCACATATGTAGTCATGGGAGCGAGTGTGGCCAACGTTCCTAGGATTGCGTTATCAAAGGAGAATTATTCGAGTAGAACGCAAGGTTGGCGACGACTTAGTGTTTGAGAAGTGAATAAGACCGCCCAGTTAATTGCTCCCTAGCTTTGGCGACTGTGTTGTGAATATAAAGCGACTATTGTCACAATTGAGTATATAAAACTACAAATGTTTTGAGTTAGATAAAACGTTGTGTATTATGTGAGGCCTGTCGGTGTGTAAATTAGTCCGTTTGTTGAACAATTGTGTCGCTACTTCGTGGTATGTACTTATACGGCCATACGCATAAGATTCAACATAATTTTCTAAAAGATAACGCTTGTCGTCGAAACAAGAATTTATTTCATAACTCCCGTGCCTGACGCTTCTAATGTTTTTCATTGTGTAACACCTGCCATGCAAATTAGACGGCGAAACAACGCCTACCCGTTGGTATGTAAATTAGTCCGTTGTGACACTCGAACTTTCAGCGTCTTCCGATGTGTCCTTTCTAAAGTGATAATCACACATATGTTTCGACGTCGTGATTCCACCTGATAACAAACCCAAGAAAGGTATAATATACAGCGTTACAATCGCAATAATGCTTTCAACGTCTTTTTTAGTAACGGGTCTTTTTGTAGCTCATCAATTTAGCTCGTCGGGGTTCTCGATAGCGTTCAACCCACCCAACAAGTTTGAGAACTTACTGATGAACAAATCAGTGAGAAAAGCGTTCGCCATTTCCATTCTTTTCAACTCGTACTGACAATAGATCTTATTAATAACCAACTATCCGACAAATGGAATTGAAGGGAGGGGTAAGGATTGGAGGAGCAATGATTCAGGAATTAAGGTATGCGGACGATGTGGCGCTGGTGACGACGACCCGAAAAGAGCTGGAAGAGAACCTCAAGGAATTCAGAGATGTATGTCGGAGAAATGAAATGGAAGTGAACTGGGGAAAGACGAAGATAATGGTCATGCAAAGAAAAGAAAGAGAGGATGAACATCGAGAAGTAATAAACGTCGGAGGTAAGAGAGTGGAAGTGGTGCAGTGTTTCCAATATCTGGGACGGATTTTCAGCAAAGACGGTGAAGATATGAAAGAAATGAGACGGAGGTGCGCAATGGTCAAGGCTGCATGATTTGTGGAAGATGTTGAAACTAATGGGAAGCGGAAAAATATCGAATGATACAAAGGATAGAATTTTCAATTGTATTTGCTTGTCGAAGTTAATGTATGGGTGTGAGAGTTGGAGAATGAATGAGAAGGAGAAGAAGATGATTGATACGGTGGAGTCATGCTATGCAAGGATGAAAGGAAACGTAAAATGGACAGACATGCATGCGAACGATTACGTCAGTTTTTGAGGAAGTAGGAATGGAACAGGGTGATTTGCTGAAGAAAGTGATCCGAAGAAAGGCGACGTTTGTGGAACACATATCAAGAATGAATGATGATCGGTTACTAAAGAAAGTGTGGGAGACAAGAGATGGACACCGAGAAGTGAAAAGGGGGCGAAGGCGAACGGAGGTGGATGCGGATGTGACAGGATGTTTGGATGTTACAATGCTGTGAAAGAGAAAGCAAGAGACAGCTGAGAGAGGTAGAGGGAAGAAATCAGAAAGAGCGAGATGCCGGAACCAAAGAGAAGGACACTGACAATGATGCTGCGGAGTCAAGGGGGGGAAACCCCAGGACTAAATTATTATTATTATTATTATTATTATTATTATTTGCAGACGCTTTTTTAATATACAGGTACGCTTCAGATTGGCTTATCTCACCGTCACCAGATAGTCTTATTAATTATTCAGCTCTTTTAGCGTCAATGTTGTCCGTCTCATCGCCAGCGGTTTCCTCGACTAGTTATTCGATCGTAGGGTCACTTTTGCGTTTCACCATTCTCCTATTACTTATACCCATATTTTATTGCGGAACAACAACTTCGTGGTCGTACGGATGTTTTAACGTAATCTTGGGTCTCGCGTATATTTATGGTTCTTGTGTCCAATGTACAGCTCGTCTACCATAACTTTCATATCGCTCTTACGGCTTGGGCAATAAAAACAGACGAGCTTACTAATGTTCTCTCTGTACGGTTTAGCGACCGACGTCAGTTGTTGTGTGATTACAATGGTGGACAATCCAAAGTGTCGTGCACTAAAAGCTAAATTAACTAATTGACTAATTGACTAGTCCTATTCTTAACGTCCTGCCCACTTGCACAATCGTCCAATACAATCAAGGTGTTAGTGCCTTTAAAAGCTTCTGTTACGTACTTGAGAACAGCATCAACATTGTCTTGTGCACAGTCTATCGCTAACACGTCAGGGTCGTGTATGTATTTCCAATCTCGGTACGCTTTGTTCCACTTGAAAGTAGAACAAATTAACACAATGTAATCGAACTTGCGTTTGTACTCAGATTCCAATGTGTCAAGCAGGTAATGTGTCTTACTGCACAAGCTGTCATTCCAACAATTAGCACATTACGATGCGTTCATCTAATACTGAATTGATTGTAGACCATTGTTCATAAAGTTGACGAACCCATCACTCATCACAAACACCCTACACATAACGTTCGCAGTCGTCGCTTTCTTAGTGATTTCAAGAAGCACACCGGATTGCGTGTTTACAATCTTTTTACCAGTGGGCAGTGGCCACGTTGTGGTTGTCTTGAACACTCCTGAAGTCGATGACAAACGCGAAGCAGTTACTGTAGAACTTTTGCACGGTCATAAACTGGTCGCGATCACTCAACCCAAACAGCCGTTTCGCTTCTGCATAGAACTTCGATTTTGGAATGCCCTGTGAGTACACGCTATTTGGCACACCCTCAATTGTGCTCTAACACTTTCAATATTTAGGAACCAGGAAACACGTTACGTTGATGAAAACTGTTGAATGCATGGGCAAAGACACGACTATTGTAAACGAGAACAATCTACCGAGAAAGAGTATACGAAGGCAATTAATTGTGTTGTTATTTACGAACAAGACACGAACGGACATCCAGGAGTTTCTTTTATCAATCGTTTCGTATTCAAGTTCAAGGTTCTCCAGGGTGTATCCACCCACACTTTCACTGGATTGTGCCACCATTATGCCTGTAGCCTTAGGAAGTGTAATCACGTATTGAAAGTTGTTGTTCATACTAAAAGGAGCATACAACCCATGATCGTCCACGATCTTACCAAGCTTTATCCGCTGTTTCGTTCCAATCACACCAAACATCAATGCATCGCTAACCTTAGCAGCGTTTCCACTCGTCGCACCATTGTCGTCCTTAGAGATCAACTTTCTCAAGTTTTCACCGCCAATATACCATAATCAATCATTTGGTCTCGCGTATTGCCACTCTCCCAAAGGTCACACGGTAAACACTAATGCATGTAACTCTCCCCAGTGTTATCATACACAGTTTCTCCAGCCAATCTCACAACAGAACCAACTTGTCGTTCGCATTCTTAAAGTCAAACAACAAACCCAACGAACCAGGCACTAAACAGCTACTACCCTTGAGCTTCGGTACATCAATGTAAAGTTCCTCACCAGGGTTGACTTTGTTAGGATTTAGAGTGATGACATGCTGCGTTCTTGTCCCTTTATATAGCCCCCATTCGTGCTCGTCTAAAACCGGGAGACAATTCCGCTGCGGTGACGTTCATATAATGGTGCACACATTTTATTTATTTTGTTTCCTTAAGTCGTACAACCACCACGCAAGTATCACCATAAGTACCCACAGATTTTGAGCCAGTCAAGCAAGACCCTTTGCACCTGCTGACATTACATTGTACAAAAAGTTAGTCAACCCAACAGCCCATGGACCCAACTTCATTATCGCGTTCTTAACAGCCTGTGCGAATGACCTCAAAGCTTGAGCACCCTTAAAAACAGCAGACCTCCCAGGGATAATAATAGTTGTTATAATTCCAGCCAGTGAAATCGCTACAGCACTCAACCCAACCATATTTTCTTTAGCCCACTTCTTGAATTTCTGCAACCTGTCGATGTCGACTTTGTAATATATATTTCTCCTTTCTCCGTTGAGGCCAGGACAGGACGTTCGGATACAGGACCCCAGAACAAGAAAGTGGGCACCAGCCACGGTTCAAAGAGAGTGTCCAGAACCCAGGTCTTATGTGGTGGAGGCGTATAGAATGGCGGGTTGTTGCGCCGAAATCGACGACACATCCAGCATGCTGCAGAGCCCACAAGAAGAATAACCGCGTTACGAGAGATGGAGCCACAGTGGAAACCTGCAGAGACCGTCAGCTGCCAAACTGACGAACAAATAGAACAAGCAATTGGAGCTTCATCTGTCATGGAGACGCCTCCGATTGCTAATCAAGAAGAAATTTATAGAACCCGATCGGGTAGAGCTGTACGCAAGCCTGATAGATACGGAGAATAAACGGACAAGAATAAACGATTGTACAGTATTAAGTGTTTAATAGGGTAGGAAAATGAGAACACATCTTAGAATTCGTGGACTTTAGCATGTATATCTTATTAAAACTATTAAAAACAGGGAGATGTAATATATTGGCATAAATTAGAATTAGGAGTTAGGACCATGTAATAGATGCGCATAAATTATATGATGACATGTAGGACCACGGCTGGCATGTGCGGTCAGAAACAACTAGCTAGTCATCAGCTGAATGGACTGAATAAAGTATTTTATAAATCGAATCGTTTACATGGTGGCAGCGGTGGGATCAACCTTATATTGACAAAGTATACAAGAATTTAAAGGAATTAGAACTCCCTGCAGTATACCAAGCACGAAGACGACTTCTAAACGAAAGCCGTCACGGCGTATGCAAGTCAGCAAGAAGACGGCAGTAACTCAAATATCTTGGCAGTATCCTTATAGTATCCTTGTCTTAAAATTTATACTTAGTAATGAACGTTTGAAAATAGCACAAATAATATCTTGCGTGCAAGGGCGAACTTTCGGTACCTTGCTTCGCTTCAGTGAATTGAACACTTGAAAACCCGTCGCCGATACAGAACTCAAATATTCGAGATAGACTGTCTGCCACCAGCGAAAGCTATAAGTGAAAGCGAGAACGTGTAAAGCAAAATAATAACTGTATAAATCGAAAGTGACTTTGCGCTTACGACAAGAGTGAGAATGTCTGAGTCAATTACACCTCGTATGGACTGGTCAAATCCAGATCAAGGCGGTGCTACAGTATTAAAATGTTCAAGCAACAATGCGAGCTCTACTTCTCGGTTAAAGACACAAAGAAAGAAAAGCATGAAGTAGACCATATATTATTCACCGGCGCTAGCGGCATTAAAATGTTTAATTCGTGGGGTCTAAACGAAACTGATCAAAAAGACCCAGAAATTGTATGGAGCAAGTTTATTTCCCAAATGCAACCAAGAGAAAATTTTCGCGTAGCCCGTTTGTACTGGGAAAACGCACGAAGCGACTATCTTGCACATGAAGGAGTTAGCACAAGTATACAGCGCGAAGAAGCCGTTGTGCATGAAGTGCGAAAGGAAGAAAGCTGCCGTAAATGTGGAGGTTATCATGGTAAGTCGTCGCGAGATAAATGTCCTGCATATGGGACAAGACAAGATGTCATCGATGCAAAAAACTGAATCACTGGAAAAAATTGTGTAGATCTAGATCGACTGATTTGCCAATAACAAGCCAATCCTTTCCGAGAAGTCAATGGAAGCAAACCCGCCAGAAGAGAGATAATAGACGGGATTTCCATGCAGGAGATTAGAAAGGATGAATTTTCCGAACACGGAGATCAATTCGAAGAATTTACAATAGAAAGCATCACGGTATCAGACATCAACACTGCATGGTGACCAAACTCATTCAGAAACACAAGATGAAGCGTACACCCATCTGAAAGTTAAATGTGGTAGTAGAATGCGAGCAGATCTTAAGGTAAAAATAGATACAGGCGCGCAAGGCAATATTCTACCAGTGAGAATGTTCAGGAAAATGTTTCCAGGAAAAGTCGATTCTGCCGGTCTTCCTCGGAAAAACGCAGTCAAGAACCGACATGTAACCCTCACTGCATACAACGGAACAAAGATACCACAGTATGGGGCGATACAACTCCAGTGTCGATATAGCGGGTATAAATGGGTCAACACCGATTTCTATATCGTAGAGTCAGAAGGTCCGGCAATTCTTGGTCTTCAAAGTTCTTTGATCATAAGCTGATATCACTTCATTGCGAAATAAACAAGGTGAAGGAAGCGTCTCCAATGGTGTCTTCGACCAGCACTGCCGAACCAAATGAGAAGAAGCTTGGGCGCGTCAACACAGTCGATGATTTGAGGGTAGCCTACCCTGAGAGATTTGACAAGATGGGCAACTTTCCTGGAAGCTATCACATCGTCTTGAAAGAAGGAAGTCACGCAGTAATTCATGCACCGCGGAAGTGCTTTTGAATTCCTCTTATCTCATTTACTTTACTTTGCAAATTAAAAAGGTGAAGGTATAGGAATAGTGTACATGCGATGCCTCAAAATAGTGTATGTTCCTTTATAAAGCCGTATTGGTATTTATTTTTCCCCGGTCCGTATCCTACCAAATCCTGCTTTCTAATTGGCTAACGAGCGGTCCGTATGAGCCCATACGGACCGCTCGACATAATTTCAGTTTTAAATGCCTTTTATAAGCCGTAAAATATTCTAAAAACATTTGAAAATGAACTCAAACGAGATTGAACATATTGAAAGACATATATATATAAGTGATTTTTTTATCCGATAGAGACTTAACTCTCAATTTCCTTTGACGAAGAAAAAGCACAGACTTTTCTTTTTTGTCCACTAGAAATACTGATGACGACCAAAAAAAACAAGCCAGGATATTAAGGAAAAAATAAATAAATTATTTACCGTTTTGGTCGGACCGTATTGAGAAATATTTCCCTTGGTCTCAAAAACGTCCCTCGGCCTGCGGCCTCGGGCCGTTTTTTGAGACCTCGGGAAATATTTCTCCATACGGACCTCCAAACCGGTAAATAACATATATATATTTACGGAAAAGTTGCGTGAACCATTAACAGTTGGGTTTTATAGGGAAAAAATTGTATCAACTTCAATACAAAAAAAAATCCTGCAAAACTTGGACTCTAGAAAAAAAAATCATGCAGGCGTTTATCCTCGGAAAAAAAAATCCTGCACGGAAATTTTTCTGCCCCCCTCCGGGTTTTTCTAATGGTCCGCCCCTTATGCAAATTTTGTGCACGGTCACTGAACCTATTGTATTTTAGTATAATGAAGCAATCATCCAATAGAATCGTTTGGGTTTAATCGCTCAACCGTGTTGTTTAAATATTAATAAACCTAAAACAAAGGATGTGTACGGTGTAAGGTACGGTTCAACATCAAAACGTAGCTCATAGTCGCTTTGAAGTTTGCCGAGTTTCCAGACCATATCTCGATTGACTATGACTATAAGGAATAGCACGTTTTGTAAAACTAGGGTGGCACGATTTACTATCCAGATATTGGTGGGTGTGTGGGTTTACAATAAAGATCTGTAAAGATATTCCCATTTTCAACACTCACCAAGACGTCAAGAAAGCAAAGAGACCTATTCGAAATAGAAGACGTAAACTTACTATAGTAGGATGGAAAGAGTTCAATGAGTTCAAAAATTCATCAAGCATGAGGAGCGGCCATGCATCCAAATCATAAAAAATATCATCTATAAGATACGCCACCAAAGCATAGGTTACCGATTCTCAAAGTGATCCATAAATATATTAGCGAAGGCTGGAGCAAATTTAGTGCCCATAGCCGTGCCTAGCTTTTGATGAAAGATAGAACCATTGGACGCAAAATAATTATTTTCCAAAACAATGCGAGCAAGGTCAACTAATGCAGCAGTGCCAGTACTTGGATAATGCGTCCAAACCCTCTGAATGAGGGATATGCAGGAATACAAGCCCACCACATCAATTGAAACTTGCAGAGCATTGTCCGGGAGAATACCGACATGATTAAGCTTAGATAAAAATGTGTAGTATCCTTAATGTATGATGTTATACCTTGAAGTAATTAAAGGTTGAAGATGGAAATCTAAAAATTCAGATATTCTCTCAGTAGGCATTCCACAATTAGAGACTATAGGTCTCCCAGAAATTTCGCGAATTGAGAAGGTAGGTTAGTTTATCTTGGACAAGTGAGGTCAAATCACAAGCATAGGGTCAGAAGTAACTGGATCATAAATGAACGCATCATTAAGTTGACGAAAAGCTTCTTTACAATAATCAGACAAGTCTAAAACTACAACAGCCGAACCTTTGTCTGCCTGTTTAATAACTTTCTTTAAATCTTTAATATAGCCGTTCTTTCTGAAGCAGACAAAGTACTATAGTTATGAGCTCTCTCATCCAAAGTGAGCAAACGTTTTTCAAGCTCTTCTAAATATAAATTAAGAGCTGGTTCCGAAACCGTGGGAGTCCAATTAGATTTTTTCTTAAATTTATATTTGTAGGGATCCACAGGGCATTCAACGTGCTGGCCATCATAAAAATGAAATTTAACATTTAAGCCTTCTACCAAATTCTACTATATCTTTTTTAAGTTGAAAGCGATTGATGCTTTTGGGCGTGGGACAAAAATTCAATCCCTTAGCCAACACATCCATTTCTGCTTTAGTAAAATTACGACTAGATAGGTTAAAAACATTACTAGGTAAATTGTCAGTAGTCTCAGAGTTTTGAATAGTGTTTAAAGCATCGTGGCTTTGCTGGTGGGGACCGACGACAATAACTGGGTCTTCACTTACTTCTTCACTTGATCCAAAACGATGGTCAGCAGCAGTTAAATCAGGTGTAGGTGGATCACAGTTCGTTATTGATGTTGATTGAAGTGGGCATGGATGGATCGTAGGAATTAGAATTTACAGCTTCACTCAACTCGGATTGAACTCGAGAAATGGCCTGTGGAGAAAGAACGGGTCGGCGACGGCGATGGTGGTCGTCGTTAATATCTTTGTAACAAGAAGCGACAAGTTTGCGCCATTTTCGGGTCCGTCCTTCGCTATAAGTGTTCTTTCGACATTCTGATATCTTTCGGAAACTTCGTTCACCAACTTTTCTTTGATATCACCACCCAAATTAGCAGTGAGCTCATTATAATAATTATATTATAAGGTATAAACTACGTAACATGAAAAATGAACATATACAATGTGTAAATACATACATGAATACTTAATAGTATTTGAAAGTTATAAAATTTCCCGATCGTTGTGTTTTACATTTTTCATTATCTCTGTAAAGTTTGATGGAACTAGTACCTGATCTGAGATTATAATTATGTTCACGTGATTCTGATCTAGGCAGTAGAAAATGTATTGGGTGATTCTCTTGTCTGACTTTGTTTATATATGTCTCGCATAATAAGTGCCTTCTTTTTCCAAGGGTTAAGAGCTGAGCATTCACTAGGGCTTGTTCGTAAGTAAGAGATGGATATATGATACGAAGCGCTCTTTTTTGGATGCTTTCCAACTTGCATGAGAGGAATTCCGGTATATCCTGCCACACCTGGACCGCATATTCCACTACTGGTCTAACAACAATTGTGTATATCTTGACAATAGAACTTGATGGTACATCCGCCTTCTTTAATATCCTGAGGGAATAAAGTCTTTTGTTTGCCTTTTTAAAGATATGTTCAACATGGTGATTCCATTTGAGGTCGCTACTTATAGTTACACCAAGCAGTTTATAAGTAACAACACTTTCAATAAGATTATTACCAACTACTAAGGGTCTAATGAGAAAATTATCGTTATGCATAAAGTTAATTATCATCTCTTTACACTTACTAGGATTTAGTTTCATATTATGTTCCATGGAAAAGGTTTGAATCTCATTTACGGCTATATTAAGTAAACTTATACTATTACGAGGTAAAATTTCAAGTACGGTAGTGTCATCTACAAATTTAGTTCTTAATTTCCAATTGCGTAGAAGATTATTCGTCATAATAGAAAAGAGGATAACACCCAATTTAGTACCCTGCATGGGATTCCTCCTCTAGGTGTTTTCCAGTCGGAAAGAGTAGTTCCAATTCTAACTGCTTGTTTCCTGTTAAAGAGGAATCCCCTAATCCATGCAATTAACCAATACAGGATGGACGTTAAGATGTTGTAATTCCTGCACAAGTATATTATGGTCAATAAGATCGAATCCTTTCGAAAAGTCTGCAAAGAAAATCCTTGCTCCACAGTCCCCATTGTCAGTAGCTTCATGTATCGCTTGTAGATAGGTAGATCAAAGCATCTACAGTTGAATGACCTTCTCGTGCATATTGTCGGGGATCAAAGTTTTCACTGATTTGGTTGATTATTCTAGTTCGTACAAAACCCTCCATCACCTTTGCTATCGTGCACGTGAGGGATATTGGTCTTAGATCATTTTCAACTTGTTGAGGTGGGGAAACTTTAGGTATAGGATCCACGATAGCACTTTTCAATAGGTCTGGGAGACATCCTTCGAATATAGACTGATTGAAGATGTTCCTAATGATCGGTGCAAGTTCTTCGGCAAAATCTTTCAATTTCTTATTTGGGATTTCATCTGGTCCTATAGCTTTTTCAACTTTTACACTGGACAGGGAGTTAAAAACTTCCCTCTCAGAGACCAAAAGTTCTTGGGGAATCTCATAGTCTATAGGCACTGGGCATATGAGTGGATTAAACTTTTCCGTTAAGCTAAGAAAAAAATCATTTACTTTGTCTGCCAGTGATTTAATGTCTGGGCACTGATTATCATCTAAAAACTGGTAATACCATTCCTGTTTAATATCTTGTCCTAGCTATTAGGCATTTGACTTTCTTCCACCATTTTTTCACATTGGTATCTTCTAGGTCGTTGACTTTGTGTTGATAATAACTCTGTTTTGCAATTCTGAGTTCTCGTTGTATTTTATTCCTTAATAACCTGTAATTCATAGAGTCTGCCCTGGTGGATAAACGCTGATTGTCTTTTATAAATAAGCAGCTTACGTTTCTTAGTTAACCAGGGTCTATCAGATGGATGAATTGTAACAGTTTTCCAAGGTAAGTAGAGTTTCATTGCGGTACTTAATTCATTCATAAAGGTGGTGTACTTTTGTTCGCATGATACAGCTGTATATACTGTAGACCTATCTTTCTCAATTATCCACCGACCAAAAGACCGCAAAGCACTAATGCGCGTATCTCTTACTTGTATTTTATAGGCCACATCTATTATAGGAGATGTCTGAAATGGTTTAGCCAGGATGGTATAGTGGTCAGATGTCGCGATCTTCGGTAATTGTATTAATTTAAACAGTTCTGGTCTATTTGAGAAACCAATCTAGTATACCGGTATCTCTGGTCTTAAATTTGATCAACTGTTTTAGATTATTAGGGCAAGTCAAATCCTTGGGTTTAAGTCCTGTGGTAGACGGATTAAAATCGCCCGTAATAATTACCAGAGCATTGGGCTGTTTGGCTAGCAGTTTATCCAGATTAGAATGGACATGGTCACGTAGAATGTTATTTTCAGCCTTTCTTTTAGATGTAGAATGATAAATAACAGAAAGGATGACAGATGAGATTGGTCTTGGAAGACTATAGTAGGTCTCAATGAAATCCATAACGACTCAACTTCAGGGTCTTCGCACTCAATTAGTCGTTTACAAGGTAAGTTTTTGTTAAGGTAAATACAGACTCCACCTCCTGTAGTCGAGACACGATCTCTTCTGAATAAATTATATCCATGAGGTAATGCAATATTCGAGTCTGGGATATTCGCCGAGAGCCAAGTCTCTGTAGTGCAAATAGCGTCAACATTATTAATCACAGCCACTTGATGTAATTCATCTTTCTTGTTAGTAATAGATCTAATGTTTGTTAATAGTACTATAGGAATATTATAATACTTTTGATATGGAATCCTTTTAAGCACGTTAGAATTCCTGCATCTGTCAGACGGTAATTTATGGGTCAGCTCACGGTGTACCGGAACACAGAATATTACATCATTGAAATGTTGGGTTTAGAAGTAGGGTTAGTATTTCTTTATTTCAGGGTTAGGACTAGAGTTTTATTTGGGTTATGGACTTATGGTTAGGGATTTTTGGATCCTGTTCAGCTCTGAATCCTGAAAAAATAACTTTGATGAGGCGTATGACGTAGTCTGTGTCCATTGTTTACCGGTACACGGTGATCATGCCAATTTATGTGTTCGACCAACCGGGAATTTTTTTAAAACAGGGATCGGTCTACTTCTCTGCATAATCTCTTATTTAAGCCGTAGTTTTCGCCCGGCTCCAACCGCTCGGCTTTTAAACAGACCTAAATCCTTTAAGATGGTACCAGTTTACCTAAATCCTTTAAGATTGTAATTGTCAAAGTACTAATTAGTCATATCATCAGTTCGAATAAAAATGGTTCAACTGACCACAGAGCAACAAGTTTTTACTGTTTTACATTATACCGAGACTCAATGTACTTTGAGTGACAATTTGTTATGCAGTTATGCTCCTTCATACAGTACGATTAGAAGCTATTTTAAATTCCCAGGAGCATAAAATCTTGTGCTTAACAACAATAGGTTAATTTCTAAAGGTCTCGTTTTTTTTTATACACCCTGTATAACCCTTAGCTGGCTTTCCACCTGACGAATTTGTTCACCGACGAAGCGAATTTTTCTATTCTCTTATGAGCGCTCCTCGAGAACTAAATATCGATCTACAGTGTATGTATCAAAAAATGAAACCGGCATAAAATTAATCAGTATTCTTTTAAAACAACCTATTGTGGTAGTTTGAAAGCCTTAAAGTGCCCCTAACCTCAAAATTTTTTATTGTCTTATTTGGAAGAACTTTGAAAATGATATAGTAACTTCTTTTGAAGATTTTCGTTTTTTTCGCTTTCTTTTTGAGATATATCAATTTGTTTGATATGCAAATTCTGGAATTTCGTCAAACATGCATGAGGTAAGACCACTTTCACTATATATTCGCTCTACCTTTATGGTATTGAGCACTTTCAACGTTCCGTGAACAACATCACATTCGTTTTAGTATATAGCTTATATGTACTATTAATATCCAGGCCAATTATGTAATTATGTTCACATATTATCAACAGAGCTTTTACAAAACTAGCATTTAGAAAAGTGTTAAAGTAAAATACATTATTGCATAATTGAAAGAAAGGTTGGTGCTATTCAAACGTTTCGAGCAAATGTACTTAAAGAGTTAAAAGGTGTTGCACAATGTAACACCTCCTTCTGCAACTTGTATCGCAATTTTCCTCTTTGCCGACGCGGTGCGCACCTTGTCAACTGCAACGTTGCAGATTGAACCGTTGCGAGACAACTTGTATAGAACATTGCACAGTATATAACAGTATATATGAGGAATAGTAGAGGACCTAAAATTGAACCTTGGGGCAATCCAGATAGCACTTTGAGTGGTTGTGATGTTTGGCCAAGGACGGTGACCCTCTGGTAGCGATCCAATAGATAGTTCTTAAACCACTCTAATAAATTACCACAGATGCCAAAATTGCGTAGCTTTTTAAGTAATAGTTGGTGGTCTACCATGTCGAAGGCTTTCGCAAAATCTAGGTAAATGGCATCAGTTTGCACTCTCTTATCTAGCGACTCTCCAATTTCATGTAAGACTCGCAGGAGCTGGGACGTAGTGGACTTTCCCTTTAGAAATCCAAACTGAAGTTCGTGGAGATGCGAAGATACGTGTTTAATTATTCTGTTGTAAACGCAACGTTCAAGAACCTTCGATACGAGTGACAATAATGAAATAGGCCTGTAGTTAGACACTTCTTTTACAGACCCGCCCTTCGGAATTGGTGTGATATTCGAAATTTTCCATGCGGATGGTATTTTTCCCAGACTCAGACATTTGTTGTACAGATCACACAGGGATGAACATATGTAAGGCGCACATGCAGTTCTTTAGTAATTTGGCAGGGATTTTGTCTGGACCCGTTGCTTTATGCCCAATGAAAGAAGAACATCACATACTTCATTTGGTGAAATAGATATATCACTAATTAACTGTTCAGAGGAAACTGAATTAATTGGAAGATGCGCTTCGTATTGCTCTCTGCTGCATGGTGGCTTGAACATGGAAAATAAATAATTGTTAAGGAGGTTTGCGACATCGCTGGGATTCTCAGCCGTAGCAATGGCATCGTCACGAGACCAGACCATTTTGTTCGGTACGCTGGACAACTTAGACATTGATCTAAAAACTGACCAGAATTTCTTAGTAGCGTCGGAGTTTGCGGAACTTTTCCCAGAGATTCGGGCAAGTGTTCTTTTTCGCTTTCCTTCTGGCAGTTTCTTTTTTCTTTAAAAGGTGTTTAATTTCATTGTCGAACCATGGTGGAGTGTTGCGCCTTCTGAATGATTTAGATGGAATGTGTTGGGATGCAATTCCTAAAAATAGATTGCGCCAGCGTTGCCAATCGTCATCAATGTCGCTATCTAAGTCAATGGGTGAAAGGTTGGTGAATATAAGAGTTTCAAACAAACCCTCCCAGTCAGCCAGACGGTAATTGAAAACAGTACGCGAATCGTAACTAGAGGACTTTAGACACATGAAATCAAAGAACAATAGATTATGGTCACTGGAGATGCCCATTGCTGTTGCTAATACGCTTGAAACATCAGTGACACATTCAGGGGAGTATTAATTTGTTCTAGAAAATAGTCGGAAATGAGTTCACGGAATTTTGTAGAATCAACAGAGATAGTACTATAGGACTGGGAATGAGATTTGAGTTCCAGGTTAGATGGGGAAAGTTGAAGTCTCCAGTGATAAGGATTTTCTCGTTGTTATCAGCGATTTCTAAAAATGACGTATACAAATCAAGCCATTCAGTGAGATCACAGTTCAGTGGCCGGTAGCAAACAGAGACAAGACACTTCTTTGAATTTTTATTAACAAGTTCAATCGCGATAATTTCCAAGCGATCAGACCATTTCCCAGGGGCTGAGGTTATTCTATTATATTCAAATCCCTTGCGCAATGCCAACAATACACAACCTCCACGCTTGTCAGACGGACGGTCTTTCCTAATAATGTCATATCCAGTGGGGAGTATTTCATTATCAGAAACACTGTCGTTCAGCCACGTTTCAGTAATTGCCACAAGCGGTCAACCTTTCTTGGCCCATTGTGGTTCGTCGATAGGTTTAATAATTTAAGATTTATGGCAAGACCTTTTTTATCCAAATGACAAGGATAATTTTGCCTGAATATAATTAATTTTCTGAAATCGCAAACCCCCGCCCTCCCCCCCCCCCCGCCCTGTACGCCTATAATTCGTGGAATTAGTTTACTTTGGTGAAAGGAAGAGCCACGTGATTACTCTTCTTAACTTAAAGTGCCTATATCACTTGTGGGATCTTTACATATTTATAGTAATTGGAACATTCTAAGAAGATTTGTAATATATCTTCTCAGGCGAAAATTTCATCTTCATGGACTTTTTTGCAGTTAAAGTTACCGGATATGACATCAAAGGAGGAATTTTTGAAGCAAGAAACAAAAGAAAACTGATTTGCAATTCCTCCTTTGATGTCATATCCGGTAACTTTAACTGCAAAAAAGTCCATGAAGATGAAATTTTCGCCTGAGAAGATATAGTACAAATCTTCTTAGAATGTTCCAATTACTATAAATATGTAAAGATCCCACAAGTGATATAGGCACTTTAAATTTAATCGCAAACAATCGCGTCAATCTGATAATTTATGATACACTTTATGATACGATTAATTACGCCTTTCTCTATTTTAGGTGAATTAGGAAGCTCACACTTAAAACTGATTATTCAAACTGTCATATGCAGATTTCGTACAGCATTTTGCATAGATAAATACTTTCACTTTTTCTTGATACCAACCTGCAGGTATATATTACACCTTTCATATTATATACCTTTCATAATATATACCTTTCATAATATATACCTTTCATAATATATACCTTTCGTAATATACTTTTCGATTCATAATATTCCAACAGATTTATTATGAGATCAACGGGCATATTGTGATCACATTATGAAAACTGAATTATTTTCATAAATGTCGCTGTCGCAAGGGAAAATAAATGAATCATGATAAGCATAGTATATGCAAATCTAGCAACACCAGCTTATCGTGTAGTTCTTCTAGTAACTTCATGTCACATTCTTCTATCTCAAACAATACTGCTAAACTAGAAGTTACTATCGCAAGGGGAAGTGCTGCCTCAAAAGTCATGGGAAGCCTAATTTTTGATAAAATTTCGAAAATGAACCCACTGTAGTATGTACACATTTCTATCAATTATTTTAATTACTTGGGCTACTGTGGTAGCACCAAGTCTTAAAACCAGCTTCGTTATTATTATTTTTATTATTATTTTTATTATTAGTAGTATTTTCCACAAAATTGCAAAATTGCGCAATAACTCGTACCCAGGGTCTTGCCTCAATGTTCCTTGCCTTCACCCTTGTTGTCAATGAATCGCAGTCTGAAAAGCATTTACGAGACCTGTAAACCCGCAAACCATTGCAAAGATTCTCTCCAAGATGAGAGAAACACAGATGAGAGTTCAATCGTGAAGACGGAATGGACAGCCGAAGGACATGGAAATATTATTATACTGTGTTGACATTTTAATATCCCATGAAACTCCGTAATATCAAGCATGAAATGTTGTGTTTTTGTCCGATTTAAATCAATTCTACATCGAAATGATCACTTGAATCTGGCGAATCGAACGCTGTAGGTTTCGTCTACTTAAAATGTGAAGATCAGATGTTATATGAGAAAATGCGTAAGCGATTAAAGCGAGACTCGTCTTTAAAATCAAAGGACATATATGGCTTCAAGATCTATTTGTCGTTTTAATACCCGATGATTTAATGCTTTTATGTCCATTAAACCGATGTAATTTCGTAACAGAATCGATATGTTTCGTATACCTTGCCGTTGATTTTTATATGAATTTTGACACACGAAGACCTTCAATCGAACAGATATTAGAAAAAATATAGCATTGCCGTGTTTAGTGTTTTCGTCTGCGTGTCAGGCGTTCTGCATGGGGAGGCTAGCCTGCGAGCGCTGCACAATGCCTTCAGTGGCCTGATGACAGAAATCAATGCATTAAATATTATCCTTGGTAATATAAGACAAGTGAGCGGGTTTTCTAATTCCAACTGTCTAACATGCCACCAATGCATACCCATCTCCGCAGGCAATATGCGCGCCATGTCCCTAAAATTAGTAGCCCAAGTTAACGCCTACGGGCGTCTTGTTATATTTAAATACAGCACACTTAAATTACAAATGACTATCACTTAAGCTTAATATCTGAATATAATTGGCAAGGCTTTTGCAGTTGGTTGGTAAACAAATTTCTGATAAATCACTGCCACTATAAATCATGCTTCTTACTGTGGCAAAGCTGTTAGTGGAATTGTGAGTGTCTGATATGTTATGGCAAAGCAAGCACTAAACAAATAGGCACTGACTAAATAAATACCAAAAATTGTATGTAACAGATGTTTATGATATTGTTCCACAATTATTTATATCATCTAACTTTCAAGGAGATCTTTGTGATGTATTAGTTCATTGCACATGTCCACGACTCCACATATTATACTGTAATTGTCGTTCGGGAATACACCAAGGTCCACTGCAACCTCTGTATTTTATTTTCCCAAAAGAACTTGTAATATTGTATTTACAGCATACCAAATATTAAGGTTATCCATGGCACACAAATAATTTCCATTGCCCACTGAATTTTCACAAAGTTGAGGTAAATAATTTCTTGAAGACAATTCCATGTACAGTTTATAATACATTATACAGTGTATCCATATACAGTTTTGTGCACGAACCATTGTAGAAACCATTTCCTCAAATCCAAGTCAGATGTTAATGGTATGTATGTGATCATACATGTAGCTACATAAATGAGTGCCAAAGATTGAGGAGATGGTGTCCATACGCTTAACTTTAATTCATAGTAAACAAAGTTGAAAGAAGATGCCTTTTTTAGTTTCCTTGTTGAATGAAGTGATTCACCGTTCTCAAAAGCATCGAGGTAGATAGTGTCTCCTTGAACTATTAGACGCTGTCGATTGTTGCCGTGTTCCACTCGACACTCGTTAACAGGAATGTTCTGTGCGTTATTACGTTTAAAAGCGCCGATAAACTCATAATGCACTACGGCCCCCCGACCCCCGGGGCGTAGCGGGGCTTTAACGGGGAAATAGCCGTGGAATACGCCTATTTAACAACACATTTCCCCGGGGGTACGGGGCATTTAACAAGGTTAATAATTTAGCGGGGAAATGTAGCGGGGATTTAACGCTCGGCCATAGTAAGGAAGGACTGGGTCCAAATGAAAAAAATCATAAAAATCGCTCGTATTGGCAACATGGCGGATTTAAAACTCCGGTTTATACTGTCAAATTTTTACTGAACTTTCACATGTTTATTAAGGTAAAGAAATACGAGGACCAAAATTGCAGCAACTTGCAACAAAATCTGATTTCAATTTGCAAGACCTGAGATAACATTTATCAATATTGCGAATTAACATGTGTTGAAATCAAATTTTGTTGTAAGTTGCTGTGACTTTGTTGCTCGCATTACTTCTATACCCGTTTCGTGTTAAATTTACGTATTATTTTATTTGTTTATATTGTATCTTGATATATTTTATTAAAGTTTGGTTCAATGATCCCCTTGGCGGGGAAATAGCCGGGGATTAACACTAGGGAATGTTAAATGCCCCGCTATTCCCCGGGGGTCGGGGGGCCGTAGTTTCAATTGACTGGTGCATAAAGGAATACTGTTTCCATCGAGACTCGCCACTAAAACGTTCAAGACCTTGATGTATACTCCCACAAGCAAGTAGAGACACAACGTAAACGAATAAACCAATTGTTCTTACCGTATTATAAATCTTCACGTATTATAAATCTTCACGTATTATAAATCTTCACGCTCAAGTCAAAACAAAGGCAACCTTGACGAAGCCCAATCTGATCACGAAGCTGGAACATGCGCAGATGGGGCTTGCTACCTGTTTCGCGCACGCTCCGTCGGTGCCCCCCCCCCCCCCTTGTTGCCCCGGATTTGCGAACAGAAAAAATCGAGATTTTGTCGACTATACATAAGTGTCGCGGAGGTCTGGGCATCATTTAAGGCACAGCTACCCAAGATGTTAAGATTAGTGTGCTACCTCCCTGAGGGGAGGCAGCAAATAGATCAGAGTAACCATTTGAATAACGCCGCAGCTGCTGATCTGTTTAGTTACCTTAGTTGATAAAGACCACTTGTTACTCATCAATAATAACATTCAGTTAACTACCTGTCAATTCTCTAATAGCGATTAGAACTATTACACACCATACAGTTATGTTACGGTTGCCTCGATTTCTCTTCAACTGCTTAACTCGATCCCTATGAATTGATAACATATCAAGCAAATAAAAAGTGACACTATGTCTCTCTTGCAAGCTTGTATTCAATCCTGAATAAGATTAAACTGTGTTCCTTTGTAGAAATGGTTGGTGCGCGATAACCAAATAAACCCGATTTTGTTTTCACGAAGTTAAAAATAGCGGGATAAACACAATTATTTCTCCCGACCAATGTTTGTCCAGCGCTCCACTGAGTTAAAATGTGAATGCTAGTTCATTGAACATGACATGTACATCCGGAGGAAGAGGCGACCAGTGACATGTGACCAGTTTGTGTGAATTTCCCTTTCGGTTGCCCGAATTCCTTTGCGCTTCCTGGAAATGCCCGCGGAAACGACTGGATTGGGACAACTTTCTTTTATCCTTTCGCTTTGAGGTAAGAACTATACCGTTGGTTGCATATGGTTGAACATCGCTGATAAAAACATTAGCTAGTACTGATCATGTCAACATTTAATGTTTTCCAGAAGTTATTATTTCAAAACAAAAAAGCTGTTGTAGTCCTGCGGATTCGGGTAAAAATCCTGCACTTAGTGAAGAAAGCACCAAATGTCGCACATATGTAGCTCTTAGTATGGCGAAGAAAACTAGATATGGAGCCAAGTGTGAAAATTGAAAGCAGAGCCATTTTAAGCACATTTACATGAAAGTGAGGCCAGAAACCGGAAGTGTGGTTTAAAAAAAGTGAAAGTATTTATCTATGCAAAATGCTGTACGAAATCTGCATATGACAGTTTGAATAATCAGTTTTAAGTGTGAGCTTCCTAATTCACCTAAAATAGAGAAAGGCGTAATTAATCGTATCATAAAGTGTATCATAAATTATCAGATTGACGCGATTGTTTGCGATTAAATTTAAGTTAAGAAGAGTAATCACGTGGCTCTTCCTTTCACCAAAGTAAACTAATTCCACGAATTATAGGCGTACAGGGCGGGGGGGGGGGGGGAGGGCGTTGGGTTTGCGATTTCAGAAAATTAATTATATTCGGGCAAAAATATCCTTGTCATTTGGATAAAAAGGGTCTTGCCATAAATCTTAAATTATTAAACCTATCTACGAACCACAATGGGCCAAAAAAGGTTAACGGCTTGTGGCAATTACTGAAACGTGGCTGAACGACAGTGTTTCTGATAATGAAATACTCCCCACTGGATATGACATTATTAGGAAAGACCGTCCGTCTGACAAGCGTGGAGGTTCTTACATATTTGATGCATAAGACAAAATAAGCCTGTTTAGGTTCTTAAATAGGTTCTTATTTTTTCAAAGAGTGGTGCAGGTCATGAAATTTTAAATACAATTTAAATTATTTTACATCAGTTTCTATGCAGTACTGTACTGCTTAATACTGACATTTGTTTTGTTGACAATTTTATTATACCAGTAGAAGTTGAAAGTATAAGTGCTGTTTCATATAAAGTCTGAAACGCTTTCATGAAAGTAAATTTTGCAGTTTAGGAGTTTAATACCCTGAAACACATTTATCTGGAACTGTATAAATCACTGCCAAGCCTTCAGTCTTATTTCTCATTCCATAACTATTACATGCCTACCAAATAAGAACCTTTTCCAAATTTCAGGCTGAATTGGTTCTTATAAAAATGGGTGTCTAAATGGCAAATTTCAGGCTGTAGGTTCTTAATCCACTAGCACAGAATAAGTATTGAGCAGAAGGTCCTCGCACATGTCGCTCCGCGCATACCGGCCTCCATGTTAAAAGCAAGTAAACTCCAGCCAAGTGAACAGTAATTAATATGGCGAAAAACCGATTTTATTTCCACGGCTAGTACGTCTAAAGCAAAGGTAGGTGATCAATTTTATTGTGGTTAGAAGGCAATTTAACAAATGTTAAAAACGGGTAATTTTCGCGATTTTATATTTAGGTCTGTAGCCTATATTTTTACAAATCCCATATTTGCTTGTATTGTTACTTGTTTTTTAGACTACTTAGTGGAGTTATTTACATTTGATATATTCGATATTTGATCAAACCAAAGTTTTTCTGTCCGGCATTTATAAATTTAAATTTAACTGTAATAATTCAGATGACTCAGTCTCAGATATATTTTCTAGAGCACACGCTTGAAAGTTGAAATCATCAGCTTTGTTATAATAACACTGGTTGTCAGGCTTCTCTACAGTATTTGTCAGTGCTGTTCCCATTTCCTTTGTTGATTTATAGTAATTGTTTTAAAGATGTGCCACCTTCACATACTTTCTTTCCTTTCTTTTAGTAGAGGAAAGGTCACGGTTTGCAAATTTCAAACAATAATAAATTCGCATTCTCAAAAACAACTTCGAGAGGGAATTCTTCACAGCACAAGAATATTTATACGTTCTTCAATAGCTCCAGGATATTGCCTCCAACACAGGAGCTCTTGGTGAAAATGGAGAAGTGTTGACAAAAATATCTTCCAGCTGAATGATGAGGTCTAGATTGTCTGAGACCAGGGCTTCTTTGCAAGTTGAGCAACAGTGGATCTTCATAAATTTATGGAACAAGTAACCAGAAACATATGCAATGGAATTTTCTTTGATGTTTGACATTTGTCTCCCTATAAATAATCAGTTTACCCAATATCCAAAGTTTGAGGAGATATGGAAACCAGTGTTGTTGCATTTGATGTTTCTACATCCCACTGTATAGAGATCTAGACATTTTTTATAATCACTTTGCCTGAAGATGACTTTGAAATAAAGTTGAAATATTACAATTTCACATTAGTCTTGTCTTGACTCAAATCTTGGGTTTTCAGGATGTCATTATTTTTTTGAATATGCTTTGTTTTATAGTGTTTGTGTAAACTGGGCAAGAAGGTCATCCAAGTCTTCTGCACAATTCCCAGCTGAAGAAGTGGGAAAAGAACTGAAAAACAATTTCTTAAGTGTCCGAGTGAATTATACTGCTGTTGGGTTATCATTGTTCCCTCCCTGTTGTATAAAACACTAACACTGCGACTGCTATGACGATCACATCAGTGTCCACTGTGCGGATGAGAACGCTCGTCGAACCTCTGAGCTGCATCTGCAACGTGAACCATCATTCTAGTGTCTGCTTCTTCGTGATTCATGCATGGCGAAAGATGACGGATGTCATCGCGAGGTGGATTACAGACAACATGTTGGCCATGGGTACTTATAATATGTTTGCCACATTTTAAATTAATGGTAGAGGTATGGTTAGCCAAGAAAATAAACAGCTCCATCTTGTTTTCGTTTTCTCGTAGAAAATCATGCCAGTTCTTCGGCAGCAGTGTTGATGACTGAACCCTTTCCGGACGCCTTCCTCGTTTCTTTCTCGTTTCTTTCAAACTATCTTGTCGGTACTCATCCCATACTGTATCCACTCGTTTGATATGCTGTAACTGTTGTTTAATGTATGGTGTAAACACGTTTTCAGCATAATCTTGGAAGGTTTTCAACGGGTTTTAACTCATGGTTAAAACTGGTTTTAACTTTTGACTGTTTGTTTTACTTTTTAACTGGTTTTAAATTTGTCAACTGGTTTTAACTTTTGAATCGCAGCTGCACCGTCTATAATAGCGACTTCTGTAGTCTGAGGAGATTCTATGCATGGAAGAACATCACCTTCTATACACTGCAGTAGGTCTGATTTGCTGTTCGGCAGACGCAAACTTCCGTATTGAGATATAGTGAGTGCCTGGTTTTCATCATTTGAAGAACGCATCTAAATCACAGTTCCCTCATGTTTGACAAGCAATGAATAATCTTGAAAAAAGTGCGCAATCACACTTTAGCGAAAATATCTGTTGTTTCTCCTTCGATACAACTTTTGGAGGTGTACTACTAAATAAGCGAAACTTATTCTTTGCTATTGGCTCATATATACTTTGCTTTTTCTCTATCAAACGTTGATTGAAGTACGTCTGTAGTTGCTCATTACCAATAGCTTCAATATTGCGCACCGTTTCCACGACGGAAGCATCTGCTCAGCTATGTTCCTGGAGTCAAGAACAAGCAGATCCGCACTTTCCTCCGAAAAAGAATTCTCCCATATCTTCCATAACAGGTGCTAATGCTTCGACATCTTTGGTAAATTGAGTCTGAACGGCACGTTTCTCTTCATGATGTTTTATTTGGTCTGGCATTATATCAGGGGAAATCATCATATCTTCTTCGAACTCGTGAATAATCCTTGCAACTTATGGCCCGGAAATCATCCAGCGACGAAGAGCACCAGGATTCTCTAAGGCCGACTACTCCTCCATCTCCTTTCACCAAAGCATTATTCTGTTCGTGTGCTTGATCAACTGCCATTGCGGAGAATCTTCTTGATGTTTTTTGCACGGTGAACCCATTGTTCATAAACTGCTCGGCTATATCTGGATGTTTCTCTTCGAGTGACAGCATATCTTGCAAATGAACTGGAAGCCATCTGGAATAATGGGTGTGATCCAACGCAAAGCACCAAGCTGCTAATTTCTGAATTGCCTCGATGTGTAATTTGAAATTTGACTCTCGAATAGATCGCACGAAAACAATATAGAGTATAGTTCCAGTTGTAATGTTATATGCCAGAATTGGAACTGTGGTGAATTGGATATTCTTTCTTCGCGCCAGTCGTCGAACGATGGAGTATCTTGCGTTTCCGTTTCTTCGCGTTGCTGAGCGTGTACTTTGCTAAGTAAGATGTGTAAAGTGCTTGCAGTTACCTGATGGGCATGCCTTGCACGCTTAACATTCGAAGCTTTAACAAACGAATCTGCTACTCCCGCCGTTGTAATATTTGCTTCTGTCAGTGCACTCGTCCAACCACTATCCTCTAGCCAATCTCCTAGCATGTTCAGAGCTACCATTTCAGTGTGCAGGCCACCAAGTAGGACGAAAAAATTCGTCTCCATATGGAGAGTAGATTCTTCTCCACTGGCCAGTTCCATTGTATTTGCTTCGCCACACAAAACAATGGCATGGTCAAGAGATATGACTGGAACCTGTCCAGGGTTTAAATGCTCTGTTGCTTTCTTGATGATATCCATACTGTGGCGAATCATGGCAACCGACTTTGCTTCATATTTTGCTTGCTAGCATGGTAACCAGCCCACGATACCATTCGACCGTCTGGAACAGATTCTTCCTGAATAACTTGACTTACTTCCTCTAGCTATTCGACTTCCGCGGACAAATGGTAATTATCAACTCCTAACGAAGCGTTGTTGCTTGTTAGATGAGCCTTCTTATTTCTGAGAATACAAGGAGGTACATCTGTATACCACTCAGGTAACGCACAAACCTTTTTCGTAGTAGCTCTTTCGACGTGCTGCAGATTTACTTCTTCGCGTTGCATTCCAGGTTTTTCCGTGGAAATGTTCTGGAATAAAGATATCCCTGTCCCATGAAACGAATATTATTTAGCAGTATTAGAGCTGGGATTGTGGTTGACGTTGTCTATACGGCGGAAGTTGTGAATATACCTTTCCGCAATTTGACAGGACATACCAGATTTTCCTCTTGAAATTTGCGGCAAATACCTGTAGTGTTCCCGATGTCGGTAGAAATCCCAACTTAAACATAATGTCAACAAGTTCCCGCTTGCGTGTCTTGGCGTGGACCGAAAGTCCAAGGTATAGAGGAAGGGGTGTTTCACGACATTTACTATGGCGATTATGACCATAGCTTTTGCTACGATTACCAACATAACTGTTAAACTGTAGCAAATGGGAGATGCTGTCGAAAACGTGGTAGAACACGCTTCCTAAAATATCTCACCGTTTATAGTTCACTGAATGTCACAACGCAAAACCTTTTACCTATCCTTTATTTAACTCACTCTCTTTCGGTCTAGACTCACACAGTTTTCTATAACACCGTATACTATTACAATACGCCGGAGTGATAACAGACTTCCGGCAATTGTGCGTCGCGTGATATAATATATCATAGTCCCCATATCCCGATTAACTTATTGTCGGACAGTTTCCAACACACTCCCCCATATGACTCGTAGACGGGTCATATGCATGATGAAACTGGTTCAACAACTCAACAAATAACAAAACAAATAGTAAAAAATGCTGTTCTAGTTCAATGTTACTAAATCAGTCTAGCTGTTCATCATTCAGTACATTTTGCAAACGCAATCTTGCCGCTATTGCAGCATCACGACTTGGTCTTGGATTAAACTCGTTCGCCTTAGGATTCAGAGGTGTCGGTTCCTTTGCTCTCTCGACTGCATCCAAAGGCATATCGCACGACAACTCCAACGGATACAACTGTTGGACTGCTCTTTCCAGAACATGTTTTCCAGTTCGGAGTCGAGCGGCATGAATCACGCCATCTCGTCCAACGATGACACTCTCCACAACCCCCAGCGGTCAATGATTCCGATTTTTCTCCGTGGACTTGATAATCACGATGTCACCCACTGTAATTTGGTGACCATGGCTTGAATGCTTCAACCGGTGACGTTCTCGCAACGCTCTCAAATATTCAGTCGTCCATCGTCTCCACATTACATCCTTTGTTGTTTTCAGAAATTTGGCTCTTTTTCTCAGGTCTTTCTCTTCTTGGTGGTACGGCTCGGATTCTGGCAAGTAGTTGGAGTTAAGGAAAAGCAGGGAGTTCGGCGTCAGCGTTGGCAGTTGGATGTCTTCCTCGAGATAATTCAACGGTCGGTTATTGATTGTGACCTCAATATCTAGCAGAACTTCGGTCAGCTCATCCCACACGAGAATTCCACCTCCTACAGTCTTGTAGAAGGCCGTCTTCATCAGACCAATTAGGCGTTCAAATTGGCCTCCCCACCACGGGGCTCGACTGATGTTGAATCGCCACGAAATTGAATGGTCGCAAAGAAATTCGTTGAACTCTTCATCCTTGCGAACTTCCTTTAACCACCTTGCTGCTGCTACAAAGGTGGATCCGTTATCCGAGTAAATTATGGACGGTCTCCCCCTCCTCGCTATTGGTCGCTTCAAGCTCTTGATGAATTCCTTCGTCTCCAGACTAGGCAATAGCTCTAGGAACATACCACGGGTCAGGCTGCAGGCGTACAACACGATGTAGGCCTTTTTCTCCTTCTTTCCTTTACTGAGATACCTTACTGGACCAGCAAAATCGACACCGATGACGTCAAATGGCGTGGTCCCTTCGGTTCTTGATCTTGGTAGCTGACCGGGAGGAGGGCATTTCGCCGCGACTGCTTGGAACCTTTTACAACCCCAACAGTTCTTAATTATCTTCTTCGCTAATTTGCGTAAACGAGGTACCCAGTACTTCTCTCGTACCTTTGCCATGGTTAGACCAATTCCGCCGTGCAGTGTTGTCACGTGCTCACGTTGTACCAGCTTTGCGGTGAACAGGACAGAGTCAGGTAAGTATATAGGGTACTCACCCTGAATTCGCCCTCGGCATTCCCATACGCCTTCGGAGCTTAACTGCAGGTTCAGTTGTTTCTGGTCTTCGTCAAATGTAGTCGCATCCATCCCCTGTCGTTGCGCTCTCTTGACCCACCACAATTCTTGACTTGTTACTTCTTCTGTGGTTAGGACTCTCCCCTTGATTCGCTCGGAAGGGTGTCGAGAGTTATGCATGAATCGCGAGACACGTGCAAAAACTCTCATGGCTTTACGCAAGCCGAACTTATCGAGAAAGATGTCGAGATCATTGCTTATCTCAACTCCAATCGCGAAAAGTTCTCGTCGAACCTTCCTCTCTGCTTTGCTCTCTTCACTTGGTTGCGTCACCATTTCTGCTGGCCATTGGTGCGGGTCGGCCAACCACGATGGTCCGTTCCACCACAGTTCCGCTCCTACCACACCGCCTCCACGACTGCCCAAATCAGCTGGATTGTCGGATGTAGGGACGTGTCGCCACAGTGTGTTCGGTTGACTCTGCATCTTTCTTACCCTATTCGCTACGAATTGACGGTATTCACCCTGGTCGTTAAGCCAATGCAGGGCTACAGTGCTGTCCAGCCAACACTGGATATCTTCGGCCAGATTGAAGCCTTCTAAAGCCTTGCGCACATTCACGGATAAGTTGAGCGCCATATGTCCTGCTACAAGTTCCAAACGTGGAATAGTTAACCCCGATTTGGCAAGACGAGACTTGGCTGCAACGATACCTTGTGTCACACCAGAGGCTTGTTTTACGACGGCGTATACTACCGCGCTCACTCCGCGACCACTTGCATCTCCGAATGCATGCAACTTTACTTCCTCTATTGGCTCTTGGTAGCTTGTGATACTGCGTGGGACGGACACGGTTTTTGGCAATTCTCGCTCCCATTTCAACCATCGGTTGGCCAACGGGTCTGGTAAAGGTACGTCCCAAGTGGTCTTCAGCTCACAAGCTTCACGGTAGATTATCTTTCCTGTTAACAGTTCTGGTGAAACAAGTCCCAGTGGATCATAAATCTTCGCCAGATAAGCGAGGATTCCGCGTCTTGTTAACGTTGCAGGTTCACTCGGAAAGGAGACGTGTAAGATGTCAGCGATCTTGTCCCACTTAAGGCCAAGAAGTTTGCACTCCCCCTGGGCTGAGGGTACACCAAGCTGTTGTTTGGCAAACGAAGGCTCTCCATCGTCACAATCGGTCTCAAGTTCTTGCTCGTTTGAATGCCACTTATGTAGCTTGAACTTGGCGTCGTTGAATATTTCAACCGCGTCCTTCTTCAACTGCTTAGTTTCCATCACGGTCGGTCCTCCAGATATGAGATCATCGACGTAAAGACTCCTACGGATTTCCAGGACGCTCTTGGGATAGCGAGATTCCATACTTTCCAGTTGTTGTTGGATCACCCCATTCAGCAAGAAAGGGGACGGTGCCAGACCAAACACTACTCTAGTGAATCGCAGCGTTTCCATCTCGGTTGACTGCGGGTCTGTGATCCAGTGGAAACGCAAGGCGTCTCGTTCAATCTCACGAACGCGCACTTGTAGGAAGGCCTTCTGGAGATCGCCAGCTACGGCGACGGCATGAAAACGGTTTCGGGTGATGACACTCCACAGCTGGTTATTTAAAGAAGGTCCAGTGTATAGACATTCGTTGAGTGACGGTGCGTTGTCGTATGCACGAGCTGAAGCGTCGTAGACGACTCTCAACTTGGTCGATTCGGCACTCCCTCTAACTACTGCTCGATGAGGCATGTAAAATTCTTTCCCGGTGACTTCTTTAGGCGCTCTTTCAACCACTCCTTCTTTTAACTGTTCGCGGATCACAGCGTCATACTCGGTAAGCATGTCAGTTCGTCGCAGCTTACGTAGCAGAGAATTCAGACGACGAACACTTCCTTCACGATTACTCGGCAGAGGTGGGTGACTCCCTTTCCATGGTAGCGCTGTCTCGTACCATCCTTCGTCAGATCTTGTTAGTTGCTCTTTAAACTCTCCGTATACGTCGCCCTGGTCTCCGGTTGCATCTACAAGACCAAGTACGTCAAGTGCACATAGGTTATCGTAATCGGTTGTGGCGCTGACTGCTATACACTCAGGTGATACTTCTTGGTCTGCTCCTGGCGACATTATGGCCCATCCAAGCCTGGTGAATTCGGCCACTGGATCTCCTCGACGGCCCACGCGTAATCGTTCTCCGGTACGTATCTTGGCAAAGTCGTTGGCCCCCAGGATTATGTGAACCGGTAACTGGTCCTTCTCGTCGTCGTCATCCATGTAGACCCCTCTAAGGTGTGCATGTTCGCTGAGAACTTCTTGGTAGCGAGGATTTTCCAAACTCAACAGCTCTCTCTTTTCAACCTTGGTGATGTTCACATCGAGTTTGAATTCACCGGTGACGGAACATACTGTGACTTCGTAGACTTGCATCGTTCGCGTGACGACACCAGTTAACATAGCGATTTGTCTAAGTCCTGTTGACTTAAGTTTGGCGTTAATCAATTTGATGGCGGTGTAGGACGCGTAGGAGTGGCTAGCGCCACTGTCAAGTAGAGCTCTAAATTTGTGACCATGCATCTATCTTCACAACCACTACCGGATGTACCACTGTTGATTCTCCCACGTGATTGGCTGTCATCCCTGGTTCACGAGGGTTTGCAGACTTGTCAAAGATTGGGGTATGATGTTTGTCACAGATTGATGTATGATGTTTTCCCCTGCAAATTTGACACGTGTTCTTACTTTGGCAGTTTCCTGCTCTTATGTTTAGCGCCAGTACAATTGAAGCACAAGCGCTTCTCTGCGAGAATTTTCTTTCTGTCAGCTGGTTTGACGACCTTCTCACAGTTATTTGCCTTGTGATCTTCACTTGCGCAATACACACAACCCCTGATCGGCTGATTTCCGGTGTCATTTGACTCATTTCCTCTGGAGAAAAATGATCGCGATTTTTCCTTGTGGCTATACATGTAATTCCTCGGGTTACGGTTGTCTTGAATTGGATTGTTTTTCGTCCATTTCAGTAGTATAGAGAGTGGGGCTGCGGGCCCAGCAACGCCAACCGTAATATAAACGCCAAAACATCGCCAAATTTGTGCCGAGCCACAACTCAGCAATGTTTTGGTATTTACATTTTACAGTCAACGTTGGTGAACCCGCAGCCCCACTCTCTATACTACTATGGCAATCATTAGTCAATCTAGACACCCCTCCCACGTTTTCTACTAAATTGATACCAAATACCAAAGTCACAATTTCCACTAGATTTTGTGCTAATTTAGCCATATTTAAAAATAGAATGTGTCGTTTCATCATTTTCGCGTCTTTAAAAAGTAGAAAGTGTCATTTCAGCATTTTCACGTTTTTAAAAAGGGCATAGTGTGCCGCTTCAACATTTTCACATATTTATAAAAGTAGAAAGTGTCATTTCAGCATTTTCACGTCTTTAAAAAGTAGAAAGTGTCGTTTCAACATTTTCACATATTTAAAAAATAGAGAGCATCGCTTCAACATTTTCACATATTTAAAAAAAAGTAGAAAGTGTCATTTCAACATTTTCACATTTTTGTTCAACAAACTACCAACACACTCTGCTGTTGTCTCACAAATTCACGCGCGAAAAAAAAACCACTAGATTTTGATTCTAGTGGTGATGTTTATCCAAATGGATAGCGAAATGGTGCTCTTTTGATTGGCTAACAACATTGGCTAACAAATAGCCAATTGTTTCGCGAACTAGTCCGTTTGTTCACTACTACTCTCAGTGTTTACCACCTCGCTTCTAAAGTGGTGATCGTACACATATTTTGACGTTGTGATCCCTCCCGACAACAAGCCTAAGAAAGGCACGTACGGTGTCACAATCGCGACAATGCTCTCGACGTCTTTCTTTAGTAACGGATCTTTTTGCAACTCGTCATTTAGTTCCTCAGGGTTCTCGATAGCGTTCAACCCATCTAGTAAGCTGGCGAATTTGCTGATTAGCAAGTCGGTGAGAAAAGCGTTTGCGATCTCCATTCTCTTCAACTCGTGTTGGCGCCATATCTTATCAATAACTTTTGCGGACGCTTTTTTAATGTACGCTTCGGACTGACTTACCACACCGTCACCGGACAGTCTAATAAGTTCGGATCTCCTAACGTCGATGTTGTCTTCCACAGTCGAAGTGTCAGCAGTGTCCTCGACTAATTCTTCAATCGTAGGACTTTCTTCACTTTTGCGTTTTACCATCACGCTACTACTTATACCCATATTTTATTGCGGAATAACAACTTCGTGACTGTATGGGTAACGCAGTGAGATTTCAAGTCTAGCGTACTTATTATTTTTTAGTGCGGTCACAATCGTCGACGCTTCTTCTTTGCTAATGTTTCCAAGATAGTCGTCAATAACAACCTTCATATCACTCTTACTCGGACAATAAAAACAAACAAGCTTACTAATGTTTTCTCTATACGGTTTTGCGATCGACGTCAGTTGTTGTGTGATGACAATGACGCTCAACATAAAATGTCGCGCGCTAAAAGCTAAGTTAACCAATTGACTAGTCCTATTCTTGACGTCCTGCCCACTCGCACAGTCGTCCAACACAATCAGAGTGTTAGTGCCTTTAAAAACGTTAGTCACACACTTGAGAACAGCGTCAACATTATTCTGTGCGCAGTCTATCGCTAACACATCAGGGTCGCGCACATATTTCCAATCTTGGTACGCTTTGTTCCACTCGAAAGTAGGACAAATCAACACAATGTAGTCAAATTTACCACGATACTCAGATTCCAGTGTTTCTAGCAAATAATGTGTCTTACCACAAGCTGTCATACCAACGATTAACATATTAAACGGAGTTTCCATTAAATTGTGTTTGATTTAATACTGGATTGATTGCAACCCATTGTTCATGAAGTTGACCAACCCATCACTTATCACAAACACCCTGCACATGACATTTGCAGTCGTCGCTTTCTTTGTGATTTCAAGAAGCACGCCGGATTGTGTGTTCACAATTTTTTTACCAGTGGCGACGTTGTAATTATCTTGAACGCTCCTCAAGTCAATGACTAACGCAAAACTATTTTTATAGAATCTCTGTATAGTCATGAACTGAGCGTGTTCTTCACCCAACCCAAACAACCGTTTCGCTTCTGCATAGAACTTCGACTTTGGGATGCCTTGTGAGTACACACTATTTGGCACACCTTCAATTGTGACTCTAACACTCTCAATATTTGGGTAGAGAAACTCCTCACTGTCTATTCGCACCTTATTCGTGAATAGCAACACAATCGCCTTCATGCTTTTTCTTGGCAGATTGACATTTTCATTCACAATGGTTGTGCCTTTGTCCCATTCAGTGGTTTTCATCAACGTGACGTGTTCGTATGACAAACTACGACCACTTGCATAGCTCGACGTTATTTCATCAGCGAGCTCTTGGTTATCAATCGTCTCATACTCAAGCTCGAGGTTCTCCAGAGTGTATCCGCCCACAGCGCTACCGGATTGCGCCACCATGATGTCTGCGGCCTTCGGAAGTGTGATCACATACTGCAAGTTGTTGTTCATGCTAAAAGGGGCGTACAACCCGTGGTCATTCATAATCTTGCCAAGCTTAATCCGCTGCTTCGTCCCAATCACACCAAACATTAACGCGTCACTAACCTTAACAACGTCTCCACTTGTCGCGCCACTATCATCCTTAGAAATTAGCTTTCTCAAGTTCTCACCACCAATACCATAATCAATCATTTGATTTCGCACAGTGATGCTTTCCCAAAGGTCGCGATAGACACCAGTGTAATTTTCCCCATTGTTGTCATACACAGTTTCCCCAGCTAGTCTCACAACAAGTTTCTCACAAAGCAACTTGCTTACATTATTCAAGAACCAACTTTTGGCGTTCGCATTCTTAAAGTCGAACACTAAACCCAACGATCCAGGCACCAAACAGCTACTAACCTTGAGCTTCGGTATGTCAATGTAAAGTTCCTCACCAGGACTGACTTTATTAGGGTTCAACGTGATCACATGCTGCGTTCTCACCCCTTTTATGACACCCATAGTCGCTCGTCTAAAACCGGGACTCAACTCTGCTGACGTGACGTTCATATACTTTACATATGTTTTATCACTACCGTTTTAGCTTGTAATAATCATACACAAACCACGCAAGTACCACTGCGAGCACCCACAGATTTTGAGCCAACCAAGCGAGACCCTTTGCACCCAACGTCAACATATTGTAAACTAAATTAGCCAACCCAACAGCCCATGGACCCATCTTCATTATCGCGTTCTTGACAGCCTGTGCGAACGACCTCGTAGCCATAGCGCCTTTCACAACAGCAGACCTACCAGCGATAATAATAGTTGTTATGACTCCAGCCACTGAAATTGCCACAGCGCTCAACCCAACCACATTCTCTTTAGCCCATTCCTTGAACTTCTGCAATCTGTCAATGTCGACTTCTTGTTGCTCTCTAACCTCTTCTATTTGTCGCTGTCCCAGGGTTCTGTCTCTGGCCCGCTCAAGTCCTCCCACTCTTTCAAACAAACCGGCATACTCTCGCTCTTCACCACTCGTAAGACTATCTTGGTCAGCTTTTCTATCAATCTCCGCCGACCTCTCATTCGTTTCATCTATCGCTTCTTGAAAATGGTCTGCCTGTGCTTGCAGTGCGCCGTCATCACCTATTCTTGATTCACGCAACACGCTATCGCTCGGGTTAAGCACACCATTCAGCTCACGGTTCTCGTCTAGTGATAGCCCAGGTATGTCATCGCTATCCACTCTTGTCTCGATCACTGGGAAATCGTCTGGGATTACTTCTGTTGTGACAACTGTTGTTTCTGCATTCTCAGGGATTTGACTAACTAACTTTTTGAACTGCTCAATAGCGTTTTTACTACTCGCGCCTTTACTGTAGATCAAACCTTTTTCCCAGGTTTTAGAATTAGTTTAAAGCTCCCACGCTCACCATCTTTGTTTATCGGTTTGAAAAGAATAGACCCCGAGTCCGTAACCTGTGACCTGTTGATTATTTCCTTTGACACGTCATCACGACCGAGTTTTTTTTTGTACAACTCACGTACTTTCTTACCTATTAGCTTGATTCTTTTTACTTCGTTTTCTATCACCTTTTTGTTGTGCGCTTTTAGTTCACCAAGTCTTCTCTTGATGTCGTCCTCCTCTTCGAAAGCTATACTAATACTCACATCACTGACGTCACCATGTGATTCCTGCTCAACAAACTCCACTGCGGGGACTTCTGTGTTGGTTCCCCTTATCGTCACCGTCTTACCATCATCAGTGTCAATAAATGACGCCTCTTTTTGCCAACCCCGTCTCGCGTCTAGCTCACTCCTTATCTTTTTCGCAAGGTCTTGAGAGTTGTTGTAGTTAACACGAACGTCTTCCGGCATGTTGTCTTCAGTGTGCCTACCGTACATGTCTTCAATAAAATCTTCGACATCGGCAAGACTCTTTTCTAATTGCTCATCACTCATGTCTTCGTACTTGTTGAGGATTTCCATCTCGATCTCGTCAAAACCTTCCCCACCCTCAGCCATATTACATTAGCTCACATTTTGAATATCACTCTCTGGCTCCCACAAATCACGTTTGCTTTTAGTTTAAATAGTTGTACGCAAGCCACGCGAATGTCACCGCAAACACCCACAGATTTTGAGCTAGCCAAGCGAGACCCTTTGCACCTACCACCAGCGCGTCGTAAACTAAATTAGCCAATCCAACAGCCCATGGACCCATCTTCGTTATCGCGTTTTTAACAGCCTGTGCGAACGACCTTGTGACCATAGCGCCTTTCATAACATTAGACCTCCCAGCGATAATAATAGTTGTTATAATCGCAGCTACTGAAATCGCTAAAGCACTCAACCCAACCATGTTTTCTCTAGCCCATTTCTTAAACTTCTGCAACCTGTCAATATCGATTTCTTGCTGCTCTCTAACCTCCTCTATTTCCCGCTGCTTAATAAGCACGTCTTTAGCCTGTATAAGTCCAATCACTCTCTCAGCTAGATCAATGTGCTCCTCACTCCCCACAGTCGCGAGATCTTTTTTTTTGCTAAGCTCTGCCATTCTCTCACCCACTTTGTCTATCAAGTCTCGAAAATGGTTTGCTTGTATTTGCAATGCACCAGTGTCACCTATTCTTGACTCACGCAGCACGTTCTCGCTTGGGTTGAGTGTGCTATTCAACTCGCGATTCTCGATTGGTGTTAGTCCAGGTGTGTCGACGTACTCCGCGCGTGTGGTGTCTAACAATGACGCACTCCTCGCAACGTCTTCGTAGTCTTTTGCGTTGTCATTAATCCGCGTCTCAATATTGCTAAAGGCCTCCTCCATGCGTCGACGCTCCCTTCTACCATGTTCGCGAGCCAGCCCACTCCTCACTTTAGTTAGTCTAACTTTCTCGCCGACTGCAACGTTTGGGTCGTCCCAAGCTAGCTCACTACCCCGAGTGGCTTTTTCAAGACTGCGCTCTAGTTCGTCGTCAGTGACATCTTTGTACTCATTAGAGCTCTCCATCTCAAGGTCGTCGAAACCGTCCCAAGCTAGTTCATCATCAGTGACGTCTTTGTACTCATCAGAGCCCTCCGTCTCAAGGTCGTCGAAACCGCCTTCAGCCATATTACACTAACTCACATTTTGAATATCGCTTTCTGGTATCCACGAATTATGTTTGCTTTCATAACCCAACCATTTGACCAGCGCCATCTTCTTCCCTCTGACTTTCTTTCTTTTCAACACCTTTTCAACTCTGTACACATCGTCACCATGTTTCTTATTGACCAGCGATAATAAAAAAATTTACCAATAATCTGTTCGCCGGTGTGGTCCTCAATTTCATACACATTTGGATCACCACGAATAACCTTCACCACTTTAAACAGCTCTTCAGTGAAGTTAGCTTCATAGCCCTTTGTGAACACACTCTTGTATTTACTAATTCTCACTGACTCGCCAACTCTAAACTTTGGCAATGGGTTGTCTGCAAATTGGTGACCAAACAAAGTGGTCCAAACTTCACCCTCATTTGACTTATCGACATCCTTTGGCTTCATCATAATACTGCGGTTCACATTGCTATTGTAATTGCTCACAAACTGGTCAAGACCCCCAATCCATTTGTACGTCCCACGAGTGTAAAAGTACTTCCACATAATGCTCTTGAGGCTTCTGTTAAAACGCTCAACAACAGCAGCCTTTTTATCGCTCTTAGTGCTGAAATATTTAACGTCATGTTCTTTCAACAAACTTTTCACCCCAACATTGTAGAACTCGAGTCCATCATCAAATTGCGCTAACTTAGGCGTGGTCCCAAACCGATCTTTAAAATCACTCAACAATTTTCCAACAGCCTTAGTCATGTTCTTAGTGTCTTTTCTGTAAACCGCAATGCCAAAAGCATATCTACTTAATATTTCAATGCCCGTTAGTATCCAATAATACCCTCCATTCTGTTTTGAGTGCTTACTCATGTCCACTAAGTCCATTTGGGGCTCTTCACCAAGAAACCCAACAAAAGTCGCGCGGAATTTATGTCTTCTCACAATAGGTTTGTACCTAGTGTAAGTGTCCTGCGCTGTCAACCATTCTTTCACTGTTTTTCTAGTTACTTTCAATCCGTCTCCCAACGCACTTTGATACAACCTCTCTACACCACTGTACCCTGTCTTGGGACTATAATAAATGTCTCGCAACCCTTGTTCTGTTTCCACACCAAGCTCCATATAACTCACACAATATACAGTTCCAATAGCACCGCGCCAACGTCAGCGTCACCATTGTTTGGTTTGACACGAAACGTCATACTTGAGTAAATACCTTTTTTAATTCTCACCTTGGACTCAACGTATGCGTAGCGTTGTATCCCTCCATCAAGAGACTGCTCGGTGGGTATTGGCAATGTTGTGATCACATCACTACGCTTCCCATCAGTGCCCACATTGCTCTCCGTCTCAACAGCGTCGCACGAGACTTCTACATACTTCAGACCTCTGTTCATATCGATCTTGTTTGGACTGTCATGCCACTTATAATCTGCCGTAATTCCTGCGTCCTTCGCGAAACCAAGCAAAAGCCCAATGTCACCCAGCCTAAGTTCTAGTTTGGAGCTGTTCCCCCCCCCATAGTCTTAACTTTAATCCTACTTTTACCTGCGGTCATCAGTTTCTCCACCACAAGGTCTATATTAAACGCCCCGAGCGCGTGTCGTAGAGCTCTAACCAACGCGTCGAAGTTGTAGTAGCCCCCACCCACTCGAATTGGCCCGACTCTCGGCGTTGGTTTTCCTGTAGAAATAACGAAGAATTGAATATCATCACCACTCACCACATTGTCATAGCTCCAAAACACAGTGGCTGTCTTAACTATAATGTATGGGTTATCATGTGTGGCTACTACACTGTAGTCAAAAGTTACAACTTTCTCCACACCTTCAACAAGCACCGTCAACTTTTGAGGACTGTCGTCTACACGTCGCTTTTCAGTGTAACCACCAGAGTCATATCCATAGTTTAGACTCATTACTTTAGCATGCGTTTAACGTTAGCTACTCAAGCGTTGCATACAAGTCCAACAATATGTCACCAACGTTGACACCACTACCATCTTGGTCAGTCACGTTAAACACCAGCTGTGTGAAAGCGCCTTTGTTTATCGACACCTTCGACTCAATGTTGAAAAATTGTTGAACAGAGCTCTTCAGTGGTTGGGTGGTGGTCAATGGTAGCTCAACGATAATGTCGCTTTTGCTACCACTAACAATGTTCTCAGGTCTGTTCACAATGCTACAACCCACTTGTATGTACTTCAACCCTTTGTTAACGTCCACAACATTAGGACTGACCAAACCACTACTACTCACCGTTGTGTTATCGTTGAACCCTAACAGCTCTCCAAATTTAAACAGCTCTAATTGTTGGTCAGTTCTTATCGCACACTTTGAATCGTGTTTGTTGGCTACTAGCTCGATAGCCCCTAATCCTCTCAATTCGTCGGCAATCATTTTAAAAGTGTGGTACCCAGACCCAAAAACGTGTTTGTTGCTGTTGTAACTTATTTCATCATTCACACCAGTCTCCACGTTAACGTAGTCCCAAAAGATGGTCGCTTTTTTCACTAGTAAGTGAGGATCTGAACCAAACGTCAAAAGTGCCTCTGGTAAATCCACAGTTTCCGTTGGACCTCTAATCAATACTACAACCCTGACCATATATAATGTAGCATGTGTTATGTGTAACATATGGTATATTATATATGCAGAAAGCCCTTCGTGATTACTGTGGAAAGTACTACAAACGTGCGATGGCGAACACATCGAAGGCTGCACATGGCGCAAAGGCAGACTTCACCAAAAAGTACCCCAACGCTACTTTAAGCAAATTCGAGTTCAACCCAAATATTTCACAAGATGGTAAAATCATGAGTGTCGATGTGTATTTCAGAAATAATGACATCCTCAGCACAGACATAACCAGCGCAACTTTCAAAAATGATAAAAACATGTGGAAGTGGCTACACAATAGCAAGTTCCCAATAATATGGCAAGGTGGTGGAACTATCCAACCACTACCAAAAGGTCATAAAAACCACTGGGGGCTTTGGGACGGCTATCCAACAGAAAACGTGTTAAATTATCCAGTGAATAACTTTAAAGTTTTTGTTAACCAAAATAGCCACTTCATGTCAAAGCTACCAGTCTTACAAATCACCACGTCAAAGACCATGTCAGAGTGGGATGACAACGAATCTTACTATCGTGTTGTGTTTGCGACGTATTGTGCAAGTTTTTGTTGTGGAGTCTCGCTGCAACATTTATCAGTGTCACAAGAAGTTCACCCTGTGGTCACAAGTGTGATGAGATTTCATTTGTACTTCACCATTAGGAGACTTCTGAGAAGAATGGAGGGTGGTGAGACCATGAAATCAATAAGTAGAGAATTTAACGCTTCCGAATTGTATGGCAAGATTTCCAAAATCCCTAGAAAACATTATTACCAGAATAAAGTCCTGAGCGATGGCACAACAGGTGAAACCAGAGTCTTCACACTCAACGACACCCATAACGACTATAGACGATACGTCGCGCGATTGTCAGATGGCTTTACCAACATTGGACTACAATATCTAAATCAAAGCATAGAAGCCTTTGTGTACTCCACACTTGGTGCGCAAGCGAGAACACGTGTATCAGTCGTTGGTGGTTCTGCAGGAAGTCTAGAGACCCAACAAGAATTCCGCAAGTTGTTTTCTGACAGTGTTGTCAACTACGACGTATCAACGTGGATTCTCAACATGAATAAATCGATTAGAGACACCAACGTTGTTCAAAATCTTGCAGTGTCGCCAAGTACGTGGTTAATGCCGAGTAATGTGGTGATTCTCAAGAATAAAATCGCTGGGTACAACAACTTATTAAAGGTTGCTACAGAGTCCATGAAATTTGGGGTGAACACTCGCTTGAATGGAACAACACCAACAATTACGGCTAAAAAAGTCCACCAAGAAAATGTGGTGACTCACTCATTAGTGGTACCAACGACTGTGAAGAAAAAAGCTCACCAAGAAAATGTGACGGCGTCAACTAATCTCGTGGCTAAAAAAGTTTACCAAGAAAGTGCGGCACCACTTCCCATGGGAAAAGCAGTGGCCACAAGTAAGTCAGACACGACAACGCTGGCGATAATCTTAGGGTTCTCAGCGGTCTCTGGCTATCTACTAACCAAATACACCTTCAGGTAGTAATGAGTCTAAACTATGGGTATGAGTCTGACGACCCTCACGATAAAATACTAAAGAGAACGAAAAGGCATCTGGACGAAGATCCTAAGTTAAGCGCGACCGGTGGAAGGATGTCTGGACTAATAGACATGCAAGGCTCAGCAATAAAAAACGTAGCAGACCCAGTCGACGACTCAGACGCCGCAAATAAAAGAACTCTAGAGCAATTGCTATCGGGTTTCCTCAAGAGTCAGTCCTACAACATTGTGCTTGACTTCAACGTTAGCACACACGCCTTGAAAAACGTGGAATTTCACACCAATGGTTCGAGCAAAGTGAAAGCCATTGGTGAAACAAGCAAATTAGTGCAAAACAACCCAACTTATGGCCCTGTTATCGGCATCAGCAGTGTAAGTCAAAGTTTTCTATCCCCCGTGTTAACACCACTCCCACTTGAGTCAGGTCTCCATTTTAATTGTCCCAGTATGCAATGGTGTGATCTCTCCATTTTTGTTGTGGTGAGGTTACCTACTCGCACCGCTGGATCAAATTGGGAGACAATTATATCGAACGACGACGGTCAGTGGGATAAGTTCATAGGGTACAAGACTGGTATGACTAATGGACTCGCGTATGGTGGTAGCATCCCAGCAATGGAGAGCATATGCACTATTCCAAGTGGTGTCGACCTCACAAAAATGCACATGATATCAATATATTGGCAAATGAGCAATTCACATGTCAGGGTCAACAACGTTAAGTCAGCCGACTCAGACTTCGTAGCGAATATGGGAAAGATAGGCACACCCTATGGAACAATTTTTGGAATACATCGACCAAGAATACCACTCGCACCTTATGCGTACCCATCGTTGATAGAATTTTACGGTGTGAAAATTGTGAGTGGTTACATGACAAACTGAGACATCATAATCATGGGTGGAGAAATGATGAAGGAATATGGTGTAAAGTAAATGGGAGCGTGTATTTCGAGACCTCATGAAACATATAAAATAAATAAAACGACTGATCACATGTTCAAAGCTGGTGGGTCATTTGGCCGCGGTGACATAACTCTCGAGCTCCACGCTGAGATTGGTATGAGGTCTAAAAAGACTTACGGCAAACCTATTATGTTACCAGAGTCAGACACTGTGGGAGTGGTAGGAGACGTGACTTAAGTTATGTAATGGGTTGGCTTAGAAAACTGGCTCATAACATTAGAAACTTTTTCAGACGACGTAGAAAACTGAGGACTAATAAAACACACCTGCTGCATTGGTACACAACAAACCAGATCTATAAAAAACCCGACACCCACGTCGAGTAATTTCTTTTTTGTGGGAGAGACTACATAGTGATGACTACCATAGCGCTTCGATTATTCGATTTCGATGGTCACCAAATCACAACGGCTAATCACAACGGTGACATATGGTTCAAAGCAAAAGAAGTCGCGAGCGCTCTAGGTTACGCTAGACCAAAAGACGCAGTTAACGATCATGTCGAACCTGATTGTAAAATAAAGATGGAGCAGGCCTCATTTATCAACGAACTTGGAGTCTACTCGTTGGTGTTCTCGAGTAAAATGGAGCGTGCGAGACACTTCGGAAGGTGGGTGCACTCGGAAGTCTTACCAAGCGTTAGAAAAAGTTTGGCTGACGTCGGTCTCAAACACAATCAGTTTAAAATGATCACCGAGTTCGACCTTCATACGAAAGTTGTTGGTTTTCTTAGGAAATATTATCCAGAAGCTATTTTGATAGCCGGGCTTGGTGAGAACCAAGACACTTCTGCGAAGAGAATAAATTCGTGGAAAAAAGGTTACCAACGTGGAACACCTGACTTGATTATCGCTAATGCAAACCGACAGCACAGCGGACTCGTGATTGAGTTCAAGAATCCAGGTGGCACAGGTAAGACATCCAAAGAGCAAGACTCTCTGCTGCTCAGATACAAATCCGCTGGTTATCTAACATTGTTGTGCGACTCGTACGACGACGCTATCACTGTAGTAATAAAATATTTCTTTGACATTGGGTTTCAGTGCTCCCAGTGTTTTCGTAAATTTAAAAATAAATCAGCGTTGAGTAACCACGAGAGACACTATTGTAAAGAGGCTTTTTAGACAGCGAGTAACAAGTTGAGTTAGCACTCGTTCTCGTTGTTGAGACAATGTTTAAAGTGACAACTGTTCTAGCATTTTTAACTCAATAAAAATATCTGCGAAACTTTCTCTCAACGAAAATGTTTGTGGAACTCTACTTATTTCACAAACCTTCTGACTAGTGTAAAGAGACTTTTTTAGACAGCGAGTAATGAGTCGAATTAGTGTCCACTCTTGTTGTTGAGACAACGTTTGAAGTGACAACTGTTCTAACATTTTTAAAAGATATTTTTTAACTTGATAAAAATATCTGTGAAACTTTCTCTATTTATTTCACGAACCTTCTGACCACTGTGTGAAAAAATGTTTCTACGGTACATTGGACGCCTCATGTGTCCAATGTATAAATTTAAAAAAGTGGGGTATCCGAGAACACCCTTAATTTTGTGTGGAAGGATGATGACGTCTGCACACTGCGCGATATTGCTCAGCACCACCAACGAATGACGGTCCTGGGTTATATCTCCAAGTGAATGGCGCTTCAACAGTTGTTCCGCGAGTGTTGCGACAAACAGCACAGTACGCTTTTAGAAATGTGATGTCGTCTGCCATTGGAAAGAGTGTGTCAAGCTCACCAAGTCTTTTTAAATGCTCTGTTGTTACGAGACCGCAAATAATGACGTGAATACCAGCTTTGATGTATTCGCGAATAACTGACAGATCAGAGTACCAATGGCCTTCATCAATACCGATGACGTCGTAGCTAGATAGCTCGAAAGAACTCGGGAGGTTGGTGATTAACTTTGCAGGTAAACTGTCTGATCCAACAACGATGGTCTGACGATGTGTGGAGAACGCGTGGTCAGTTCGTCTGGTGTCACCTGCGTTGTTCATGTAAAGGACTCTAAGCCCTGACTTACTTAACGCAACTAACCTGCGGAGAGTCTCTGTCGTTTTTCCTGCGAACATGGGACCAATCACGATTTCTAGTTTACCAACTTTCTTCATGATTACTATACCTCCAGAGAAATGTTCTCTCCTGTTGCGGCAACTGTTGTTCGTTGTTGAATATCCGCTGAAGCTCTAAGTTTTTAAGATGGGACTGCGAGCTCTCGTGTCTTGAGCGATGCATTGGGTTGTTTGTGGTCACGCCGCATGGGTGACAGGTGTACACGTTTTCATCTCTCGCAAAGTGTCTGTGGGCGGGCGAGAGTACGTGGTCCCTGATATCATCCGCACCCAGTATCTCATTACACCCCACCTTGCAAACGTGAACGTCGCGGTTTGCGGCGAGATCTAGCCACGCTTTGGCTTTGGTTGGGCATGGTTTCCACATAAGGGTCGCTAAGAACACTTGGAGGAAATTACCGAGTAATGTGGCTGTGGACCCACGAGGGTTGTTCAAGTAGACACCACTCGCTAACATAAGGTACTTGAATGATGAGTAACACCACACAGGGATTATGCCAGCTAATGTATCAGCGAGCTCGTTGGCTCTCTCCTCTCGAAGATCGATCCAAGCGTCGAGAAGATACCTCGTATGGCGGACCTGAGAGCCAAGCCGTTTTGGCTGCCCTTCAGGGTCGGGGTCGAACAGTGTATATGTTGAGAAGTACTTGTTTAAGACGCCAGGCCCAGAGGCGTCTTGTGGGGTAGACACACTGACAAAGGCCGTTCTCAGCAAGCGGTCAATAACCTCTTCGCTAATTTCTCGGGCTTGAGTCATTATGTTATACTCTCAGAAAAAAATCCTAATTTTTTAGTGCGTTTGGTCTGGAACTGTGAGATACCTGTGAGGTCAACTGTGAGACACCTGTGAGGTCAACTGTGAGTAAGATAACACGTGATAGTGTATTAGATGGCTGAGGACCCACAGACGGCTGTTGAAGCAAAGATCACAGCTGACGTGAAAAGTGTTAAGGTGAAGGACCCAAAGCGTGTCGCTGCTGGTAAAAAGTTGGCTGAGATATCGAAAGCTGCGAAAGAAAAGAAAATGCGTGAAATGATAGTCAACGAAGAACAGGGTAGTGAGTGGAGCTATGGTTATATTGTTGGAACACTTGGCGTTGTCATTGCTGCTGCTTCGTTGTGGTACACAATTAGCAGTGAAAAAGAAACGCAACTGGAACCTGTGAGTACTGCACCAGCACCCGCGTCAGAAAATCGTAGAACTTGTCGTCCAGCGTTAGACACATTTGATTCTTGAACAAAACACACGACAATGTATATGGCTGCGATCGATCGAAAAGAACTTATGAACGAACTGTATGATGCGCTACTTGTTACGACTGGTGCTGTGGCAGTGAGTATGATTTCTAAAAAAGCTTTGGGAGAACCATTGGGAACACCAGAGACAGTGAAAGGTACAGTGAAACTTGCTGCAGCTGTTGGTGCAGGAACGCTGTTAGTAAAATGGATGCAATCGAAAAAGTGGATACCGACAGACCCATTCAAATCAACGTAAGTTAATGGTGAGTGTTGTGGCTGGAGGGATTTTTAATGCAGTGGCTTTTGCAGGCGCTGGCTTTATGTTTTCAAAGTTTAATCATTCAGGCTATGAAGCTGAGATGAAAAGGCATAACCACGCGTTGGAACAGTTAGCCAGCGCGAAAGAAGTGTGGTATGAGAATGAGGTCGCTAAGAAAGATCAGATTCAGCGTTTGCGACAACAGCTCTCTGATGCTAACTCCGACATCAATGACACAAACCACGCGTTGGAAGAACTTAGAAGCGTAACGACCATACAATACAGCGGACGAGTGTTCACTAACCTCCCGAAGATTGCGGATTACTACCAACCGAGTGCGGAAATGAAGGATTATCAACTATTGTTTGTTGGTGCGCTAGGTTTGGGTAGTGGAATAGCGGTGTGGGTACTAGTTCGGTGAAAAAATGTTGGAGTAGTATAAGTGATGGACAAACTTATGAGGCAGATGAGTTTTGGTTTGACAATCGACGAGATTGTGAGTGAGACGCGAATTGAGTGTGGAGGCACCTCCAGGCTTCACCACTGCTCGGATTGCGACGTTGTGAAAAACGTAAGTGACTGCGGTGGGTACGCGTGTCCAAAGTGTGGCGACATCGAATGGGGTTACACTCAGAGTTACAGCGACATGAGACTCACACGACCAAAAAGCGTTCACAAACGGTCTTGGTGGATGGGGAGGAGACTACGGAACGTTGTGAAGTATGAGCACCTTGAGTTGATAAAAGAGGACTTCTTGAAAGTTGTCAGTGTGTTGTACTCGTGCAATTTGATAAAAGGTAGAAACGTCAGCAGATATGGATACTACATTATTAGGTTGTGTCATAGAAGACAATTCGAGACACTTGAGAAGGTGTCAGACCTTAAAGACGGAAAAGTGAAAGAGAAGTTTGACGATAATTTGTTTGGGGTGGTGTATCCAAAGTTGGGATGGTGTGAGAGTAGCGATCGCTATTACAACGAGTGGCTTAGGAAAAAAAATATATGTGTAGTATATAGAAGCCATGGGTGACGTCACAGAAAACTCACTTGTTAGAAATGGTGCAGCCGTTGTAAATCCACTAACAGGTAGAGCAGTCAACGTTCGTGGGCGAGTCTACAATCAACTTGTTAGAGATGGTGTTTTTAGCGACACGACAAATGCTAGTGTTGTTAATCCGCTGACAAACAGGCGAGTTAACGTTGGCAGTCGGACGCATGACCGTCTTGTTAGAAATCAGGAGGCGCAACCCACAGTTGAAGACCATAGCCCACGGCTGTTGAATCAAGCACTGAGAGGGTTCACAAGGTCTTATGGAGTTGAGGTGGTTAACGACAGAGACATCAACCAGGTGAATGGTAGTAGAGGCGCTGTCATTAATCTTTTGAGACGCGAATTGGGTGAGACCAACGGAATGAAAGTGGTAGAGACAGTTAAGGTCACTTTTGAGAAAGTTTTAGAACTCGATAAGACCACATACAAAACTGCCTACTTTAACAGCGAGACGTTCGTCGTCATTAACGAGCGTGACATTGAAGGTGTTGCCAATCGTGGGTCGGAACAGATCTTGACGCGGATAGCTGGGTGGTTATCTGAGGGGTCTGGGTGGACTATCGACAAAATAGATGCGCACTACGTTAACATCGCTATCTACAGACCTTTGAATGGGAGTAGCTACATCGCGTTGCCAAAGGAGCTGTGTAATAGTATGAAGGGTTTGGTAAATGTAAATAACGACGACAACGAGTGTTTTAGATGGTGTCACCTAGCACATAAGTTTCCTGTTGGAAAACACTCTGATAGAACGTCGAAGTACGCCAGCCATACTAGTGAGTTGAACTACGATGGAGTCGACTTCCCAGTCACGCTCAAAGATTACAACAAGATTGAAAAGGCTAACGAAATTAGTATTAATGTTTTTGGGTATGAAAATAAGCAACCATTCCCTGTGTACGTTTCTAAGGAGGTGTACCCTGACCACATGGACCTATTGTTGCTAACTGCCGATGGGGACAACAAGCACTATGTGTATATTCGCGATTTCAACAAATTTATGTACCGCCAGACAGAGCACAAGGCAAGAAAGCACTTTTGTAGGTATTGTTTGCAGTGTTTTACCCGAGCGGACGTGCTTGAAAGTCACATTGAAGTGTGTTTGGTCATCAATGGGAAGCAAGCTATTAAAATGCCACAAAAAGGTGAGAAAGTGAAATATAAGAATTTTAGTAGACAGCTAAACGTACCATTTGTGGTGTATGCAGACTTCGAGGCTATCACACAGAAGGTGCACACAACAAGGCCGTCAAGCGAGTGTAGCTACACAAATGCCTACCAGAGGCACGTTGACTGTGGCTATGGGTATAAATTAGTTTGTTGCTACGACAACGAGTACAGTAAGCCAGTAAAAGTGTATCGCGGTGAAAACGCAGTCAACAAGTTTATTGGGGAAATGCTAGAAATTGTCGAATATTGTAAAAAGACATCTGAGAGTCACTTTAACAAAGAAATGATACTGACTAATGTCGATAAGAAGAACTTTGACGAGGCTAAAAGTTGTCATATTTGTAGTGTTGAGTACACTGGCGCTGACGTTAGAGTGAGAGACCACTGTCATGTCTCAGGTAAGTACAGAGGGTCCGCACATCGTGAGTGTAACGTGAACTTTAAGTTGACTGATAAAATTCCTGTGATCTTTCATAACTTACGCGGTTACGATAGCCATTTCATCATGCAGGAGATTGGTAAGTTTGGTCAAGACATAAATGTGATACCAAACAACATGGAGAAGTACATGGCGTTCATGCTTGGAAAAAACTTGGTATTCTTGGACAGCTTTCAGTTTATGAGTAGTGGTCTAGACAACTTGGTGAGGAACCTACCAAGGGACGCTTTCAAATACACGTCAGAAGTGTTTCGTGAAACAGGGTTGGCACTAATGTCGAGAAAGGGGGTTTATCCCTACGACTACATGGACTCCTTTGAAAAATTCGATGAGCGCGAGTTACCCTCCAAAAAAGATTTCTACAGCGTTCTGAACGACGAGCACATTACGGAAGAAATGCACGAGCGCGCTTGCGATGTGTGGGACTACTTTGACGTTAAAAATATGGGTGGGTATCACGACCTGTATTTGAAAAGTGACGTGCTCTTGCTTGCCGACGTTTTTGAGAACTTTAGAAAGACATGCCATCGCGAGTATAAATTAGACCCGTGTCACTATTTCACTTCGCCTGGATTGGCTTGGGATGCCATGTTAAAGATGACTGGAGTAGAACTCGAATTATTGTCCGACATCGACATGTTCCAGTTTGTAGAATTAGGTATGCGTGGTGGTGTGAGCTACATTTGCAACAGACATGGTGTGGCGAATAATAAATACATGGAAGGGTATGACAAAGAGCAAGAGTCGAAGTATTTGATGTACCTTGATGCCAACAATTTGTATGGATGGGCGATGAGTCGAAGTCTACCTACGGGTGGTTTTAAATGGTTGACTGAGAAAGAAATAAAAAAGGTTAATCTACGCGACTATCACAACAATAGTAAAAAAGGTTTACTGCTTGAGGTTGACTTGGAGTACCCAGCCCATTTGCATGACCTACATAACGATTACCCATTAGCTCCTGAGAAGATGGAGATAACCGTTGACATGTTGTCGGAGTACTGCACGAAAATTAAAAATAAGTTTAACGTGAGTGTTGGTGGTGTGAAAAAGTTGGTGACTAATTTGATGGACAAAAAAAAGTATGTGTGTCACTACGGAAATCTGCAGTTGTACATGGATCTTGGATTGAAAATCAAAAAGGTTCATAGGGCCCTACAGTTCGACCAGTCTAAGTGGTTGGGCAAGTACATCGACTTTAACACAGTCAAAAGAACCGCGGCTAAGAACGCTTTCGAGAAGGACTTCTTCAAGTTGATGAACAACAGCGTGTTTGGGAAAACAATGGAAAATTTGAGGAAGCGTGTGGACGTAAGATTAGTGACCACTGCGAAGAAATTTGAAAAGCTTGTCTCGAAGCCGACGTTTGTGTCTTGCAAGATATTTAGCGAGAACTTAGTCGCCGTCCACAAAGTCAAAGAGACGCTGACACTAAATAGACCCGCATATGTGGGTATGTGCATACTAGACTTGAGCAAAACGCTGATGTACAATTTTCACTATAATTATATTATGAAAAAGTACTCTAGCGACACCTGTAGATTACACTTCACTGACACTGACAGTCTGTTGTACTCGATCAAAACTGACGACGTTTATTCCGACTTTATGATGGAGTGCGAAAAGTTCGACAATAGCGACTACCCTGCAGACAGCCCATTCTTTTTTAGAGAGAATAAGAAAGTTATTGGGAAGATGAAGGACGAGTGCGCTGGAACGCCAATTATCGAGTTCGTTGGGTTGCGCAGTAAAATGTACAGCTATTTGAAAGAGGGTGGAGGTGGTGGGAAAACCGCTAAAGGTATTAGAAAAAATATAATTAAAAAAGTAATCAGACACGAAGATTACAAAAGTGTGTTACTTGAGCAGAAACAATTGCGACACACAATGAAGACCATTAGAAGTGTCAAACATCGGCTAGGTAGTTATGAAATTAATAAAGTGTCGCTATCCTGTTTTGACGATAAACGATACCTTTTAGAAAATGGTATTGACTCCTACGCGTATGGTCACAAAAACATTGTAGTGAGAAACACCACTGGGAGTAGTGAACAAACGGACTAACTTGCAAAACAACCGGATATTTGTTAGCCAATCAAAAGAGCACCATTTCGCTATCCATCTGGATAAACATCACCACTAGAATCAAAATCTAGTGGTTTTTTTTTTCGCGCGTGAATTTGTGAGACAACAGCAGAGTGTGTTGGTAGTTTGTTGAACAAAAATGTGAAAATGTTGAAATGACACTTTCTACTTTTTTTTAAATATGTGAAAATGTTGAAGCGATGCTCTCTATTTTTTAAATATGTGAAAATGTTGAAACGACACTTTCTACTTTTTAAAGACGTGAAAATGCTGAAATGACACTTTCTACTTTTATAAATATGTGAAAATGTTGAAGCGGCACACTATGCCCTTTTTAAAAACGTGAAAATGCTGAAATGACACTTTCTACTTTTTAAAGACGCGAAAATGATGAAACGACACATTCTATTTTTAAATATGGCTAAATTAGCACAAAATCTAGTGGAAATTGTGACTTTGGTATTTGGTATCAATTTAGTAGAAAACGTGGGAGGGGTGTCTAGATTGACTAATGATTGCCATAGTAGTATAGAGAGTGGGGCTGCGGGTTCACCAACGTTGACTGTAAAATGTAAATACCAAAACATTGCTGAGTTGTGGCTCGGCACAAATTTGGCGATGTTTTGGCGTTTATATTACGGTTGGCGTTGCTGGGCCCGCAGCCCCACTCTCTATACTACTCATTTCTCTAACGCTTCTAAAAACTGGACGAAGGTCCACTCACTCCAGTTGTCATTAGCCATCGCCAGCTCGTTCTTTATCACCTGTAGCTTGTCGAGTGTAAATCTCACCGCTGCGTCGAGTTTGTTAAGACTTTGTAATGTCCGTAAGGATTCGACGTTAAACAGCAGTGTTTCATAAAACTCGTGAATCTTTTTCACATCTCTTTCTCTCACGACAGGCAGCTCGAGAATATTGCGTACATAGGCGCCAACCACTTCACTTGTATTTCCGTACCGCTTAATGAGTAAATCCTTTGCCTTGTCATAACCTTCTTCGGTGAACGGAAGTCCATCGATTAAATTGTGCACTTTCGTATTGACCAATTCTTTCAGGTACGAAAACTTCGTGAGCGCGGGTGCTGTTGACTTGTGAATTTGTGTTTCGAATTGTCCCCAGAACCGCAGCCAGTCTTGGGATGTCCCATTGAACTTGGTAATTTCAAGTTTTGGCATTCTTATAGCCCCACTGTTGCCGCCTGATTGCGTGTCTGGCTTCGATGGTGCGTGTTGTTGTTGTAGTTCGAGCCGCTTTTTTTCTAACTCCAATTGTTCAGCGTGAGCTCTCTCGGTGGCTTCTCGTTGAACACGGAGTTTATTTTCTTCAAGTTCCATCGCCTGTTTGTGATCTTGAAATGCGGTGGCCTGTTTTAAATCGCGATCGATTATTTGGGTTTGATTTGTCAGCTCCTTGATACACTGATCTGCCTTGTTGATAGTTGATTCTGTCTCGCTCGCCCATTCTCTTACAACCTCTTCTGTTTCTCCTTTGGCGAACTTCTTCTCCTCTATCGTTTCTTTAAGCGTTGTAATTGCTTCGGTCATGTTTTCTAATGATGTTATTTGGCGTTGTGTGGCCAATCGGTCGTTCTTCTCCAGGGTTTCATTGGTTTTCCCGATTCGAAAATTAAGCGTTTTAAGTTTTGCGTTAAGCTCTGTCAATAGTTTCTCCATCGTGAGTTGCTATTTACGATCCTTAGATCCCGTCGGAGGTGCCACTGTGTCGAAAACGTGGTAGAACACGCTTCCTAAAATATCTCACCGTTTATAGTTCACTGAATGTCACAACGCAAAACCTTTTACCTATCCTTTATTTAACTCACTCTCTTTCGGTCTAGACTCACACAGTTTTCTATAACACCGTATACTATTACAATACGCCGGAGTGATAACAGACTTCCGGCAATTGTGCGTCGCGTGATATAATATATCATAGTCCCCATATCCCGATTAACTTATTGTCGGACAGTTTCCAACAATGCTGAGTGCAGCCTGAGTTTCCTTGTTTTCTTCCTGACTTTGGATATTTGGCCCATGCAGAATCATTTTAACCAATGAGTAGAGGCAACGCGGAACAGAGTTAATTTGACAGTTTTCTTTGAACGAGCCCTCAAATGACAAATTTTGCTCCAACATGGCTATTCTTACTATACCAACTGCCTTCGCTAGGTGGTATGCTTCAGTGTCATTGTCTGGACATCGAGCTTTCTTATAAGTGCTGCCCCTATATCCTTATCAAATGCCAACAGAATATCACGTCCTTGATGAGCTTGGAGGCATGGAATTCTAGCAAGAATTCTATTTTTTAATCTGGTTGAATGGATTTCACCTGATTTAAGTCCCAGTTGCTCTAAACTGGACGCGTACATTTTCGTCAAATCACTCATTTTAAACACGGGAAAATCGTTTGTTTCTTCCCGTGTATCTTCTATATAAGATAATAATTCTGCCAGGACAATTCCATGTATGATATTCTGCTCACTTTTCTCTTGCGTTGACTCTATAGTGCTATTTGCGATCGTGCACGATTTGAAAGTGAAGTTATACAGGCTTTATGATATTTGGCTTTCAGTGCTTCCATATCTCCAGCACTAAGTTTTGCCAACACACGCGGATTTTGTAAATCAAGCGCCATCTGACGAACTCGACTATCTAACTACATGGTAATTAGACATTATGAAGTATCTCTTTTGATTGCTCTTTTCCACAAAAGAAACAGCATGACGCTGAAGGTGGTTGTTCGATGCTCTTACGTGTGTATTTCCTAGCAGATGCATCATCATGGCCTGGAGTTGTTATGGTTGCTTTCTTCTCGGCTCTCTTAAGCTTAGTTGTATTGAATTTCGAGTTACAACTCTTGTGCCATTTGGCTTTGTGCATGGAGAGACATTGCTCTATATATGCCATTTCCTTCATCTAAGGCTTCGAACTTTAATGGCAATGGCGTATAACCTAGGTCTCGAAACCGAGAAATGTTATTAGAAAGGGTTCTATAGCCAGAACCGACATCACTGCGTTTGGTATCAGCAGGACATTGCAATGATTCGGTGGTGTCTTTTTGACAAAGGACACATTTACTGCAGTTAATAGAATTCTTCATTCTAAAATGTGCAATGTACATATTCTTTTTCGTACAAGGTAACATACAGTTATGCAAATGAAAATTTTGTAAATATACTTACATGTATAACAAGCATCCAAATGCAATAATTAAATGTATCTTGTCTTGATAAACCATGAAATGTAGGCATTTTGTTTAGCTACATTATCGAGTAATCATGCACAATTATTCGAAAAGAAATACATTGTAAACTTCACATTATAAACTTTTGAGTTCTATACAACATGTATACCGTATAAATAAATTACTTTTGATATATTTAAGGACAGACGTGTCTTCTACACTTCACCAACAACAGAATGCACTATGTTCCTGTCTTCATACTTCTCCCTAATTATAAATTCAAAATGGCTGCCAATTTTATTATTGACGTTAAAACACTATTTTTTCGCCGACTATAAATCATCAACAAAAATTTAAATACTGTGGAACCTCAACTGCCATAATTCTATACTGTGGAACCTCAACTGCCATAAGCGAATAAATGTTTGTTGTTCAAACGAGTAAGAATATAAACATTGGCTTCTAACATTGGAAACACTATATCATGATCCTCATTTCTGCCATTTTCCAAAACGCTCCAAATTTATTTTTTTGCACTTTGTTAAGTAAAATATAATTATATGAGTTTAAAAACAAGAAATAAGAACAAAAACGACAATTTTGGTCAATTATGACCGTATAAAAATAAGTTGAAAGTATCACTTCCGGTTTTTGCCTCGCTTCCATGGAAAATATGCCTGAAACGCGGACCTATGATTCATTTTGACAGTTGACTCCATATCTAAATCTTGTTATTACATCTATAGGAACCACTGCCAAATTTGGTGCTTTCTTCACAAAATGCAGGATTTTGCCAAAATCGGTACGCGGTACCGTATCCGCAGGACTATTGTGATTGCTTGAAACGTAGCAGGATTTTTATCTTGGAGTTGGATTTTAAAATAAGCAACAAAGATGTATATTGCCAATCTCATGTGACTGCTTTATTATCAAATATTCACAAATGGTGTGTTCTAAATACTTTGAACTTGAATTATCCTTGCACATATAAAATTGTCGGCTACAGGTGTTCTTTGAACACGCTGTTTATTTGTGATAAACATTTCCATATTTGGTCCCTTGTCGTTTCCCAGAATTCCTCGCAGTATCCTCGAAATGGCGGAAATGACTTGATTGCATCATTCTTGAATCCTACTGTTTTCAATGAGAACTATTCCGCTTCTTTACACCAAATTGCCGCACATGCAGAGTAGTCTTATACGGGTACTTGATGCAAGTGTATTTGTATGGGTCGTTTTTGAGAGCTCGTCAAAATGCACGGGAGTCGGGGAACTCCCGTTACGTCATGTGTGGGGATCCCCCTGGATCACATGAAGCTTATAAAAAGGAACGCAACCTTTGTCTACAATATAGTCACCTGTAATTTTGAAGTCGATAATCTCTTTCGTGAACTGAGAATCGAAGATTTCTGAGAAGTATTTGAACAAAAGGTACGTGCGATTTGTTATATGAAATTTCTTCCTAATCTATTGTCTAATACTAGCGTTTAAACTTCTAGGATATAAGGTAGCCGTTATTTGAGGGCCACGAGTTTTACATATCTTTACGTCATGTGCTACCTCTTGTATAGTTTATCATTGGTCTGTCGAAGAAATTCGAGTCGTCCTTAGATTTCTTGGAGACCTTTCAATTATCTTCGTACGTTAACGATCTTACTGTAATCAGTCCAGTCCACGTAAATGTACCACAACGTCGGCAGTCCAGCTTCCCGATACATGGCGTCTACTTTCACTTTCAAGTATTCTGTCGTCGTTTCACAGAACTATGGCCATTCGCCCTATCAAACATTATGGTCCTATATCTCAATAACGAAAGCCTTTAGAATTACGCTTACGTTTGCCCTTCTTTTGAAAAGCATCTGAGGAAATGTTGAAATAATGATTTAAGAGTAGCGTGTAGGAAGTGTTAAATATGAATTTTGCTTTGCATAACTTATGTTGGTGTACTTCCGAAACAGAGGCGGTCTAACAATTTCGAGTGTAAGCCCTTCGTCAGAGAGTTACTATATATAAAATGTTAGTGTGTTAGTGACGAGATTTTCAATTCTTATCTCGTACTTTTCTGTTTATATACAGTGTAAACTAGTGCCGTGGCGGCGTGGCACTTAATCTATTCAAAGCCCACACGTGGCGTCTGTACCAGCCGCTGCTAATTGTTTAGCCAGCAACGCGCAGATGCTAGCTCCTGCCGTCGTTGTGTAGGCAGTTATCTACATTCAGGCAGTCGTCTCCATGCTAACAATTCAAAATCCAATAGTCTTCGTAGCCCTCTTTTGATATTTCAGGAAGATGTTGTGTTTTCCAGTACCGACGAGTTGAGTGCAACTCATTTAATTTTCGGCAGATTCTCAGTGGATGGGTCCATTTAATGGGTCCACTTTATCTCTTTGTCTTTTTAAAGGTAAAAGCTTCTACCTCTTGTGTCTCTTGATCTCTATCCTGGTCTATTCTGTGTGATTATTATGCAAAAGAAAGTCATTCGAATCATGAATTTTTCTGATTATAACAATCATATACTATAGTGGTCTCTTTAAAAAATTAGGACTTCTAAATTAAATTTAAAGACATAATAGATTGTATTTTTTCAGAATGCCTTTTTTATGTATACAAGTTTCATCGTCAAGCTCTGCCTCATGTGTTTGATAATTTTTTACCTCTGTTTCACAAATACATAAATATAGCACTATAGGATGGCTGATTAACGTATTATGTCAATAATATTTGAAAAAATTATGGAAAATTTTTGGTGCTAAAATATGGAATTCTGTTCCTCGTGAGTATAAATCACTTGGATTCTCTATATTCAAATACAAATTAACCTGTGATTTTCTTCTAGTGTATTAGTGATATATGCAGTTATATTGTACCTTATGTACAAATATATGTATATATGTATATATATATATATGTATATATATATATATATATATATATATATATATATATATATATATATATATATATATATATATATATATATATATATATATATATATATATAAAAAGTAGAGTGCTGCGTAGACAGTGTTTTGAATATATAGCAAAGTGAAAAGGTGGTAAACTGCCAAGAATTTAGTGACGAGATACTGACGTTTCGAGCGGAGCCCTTCATCAGAGTAAGACGAGATGAAATGAAATAAATAGGGCTTATATATATATGCCAAAAGGGTGTCACAAGTAGAAAGTAGCCAATCAAATGCACGGGAGATAAACAAACTAATAATTAATGAGATGGGAAACGATAGATCATTTGCTATTTTTAACAGTCGATCAGCAAGCAGACTGAGGGGGCGGGAGAAATGACAGGTCCAATATTCAAGGGGATTAGGCGATAATATTAGCATAAGAAACACAAACTTGAAAAGGAATGAAAGTGCATACGCGAATAATAAAAAATTAATAATAATAACGGTTCCAAGTAAACTAAAATAACCAAAAACTTGTAGGAAATTAAACAAAAGAAAAACGTTCGTTAAGACCAAGAGGTGTGTGGTGCCAAGTTTAAAAATGAGACGCTTCTCTTGCCGCTTGCGGTTATCGTTGCCACCGGAGATGGGAAGGATGGCACAGACTTTCATGTCTGAAACCAAATGGTTGGAGCTGTTGAAATGGCGGGCTACAGGTTTGTCACCATCATTGATCCTCACGGAACGAAGATGTTCAGCAAATCTGTCTGAAAGACGTCGCCCAGTTTCACCGATGTAGATTTTAGGGCATATTTTAGGGCGTCGTGTTCACGTGTCCTTTTAGAGCAGTTCATCAACTTTGTTGATGATTTTCATCCTGCTCTAAAGTTCACGTGGGAAATCAGCGAGACCTCTGTGTCGTTCCTTGATATTTTAATTTCGATTAATGGTGATTCGCTGAAAACGTCGGTCTCGTACAAGCCTACTGACTCCCATAGTTATCTTCTATTTTCATCCTCTCATCCCAACCACACTAAGCAATCCATCCCTTACTCTCAATTCTTGCGTCTTCGCCGCTTATGTAGCGACGACCAAGATTTTCAAGTCAAATCAATGGAAATGAGATCTTTTTTTGTCCAACGTGGTTACCCTACCAACCTTTTAGACCTCGCCGTTCAGAAAGCTTTTCTCGTCCCCCGTTTAGACGCCCTTGAACCATCTTTGGAACGAGTTTCAAACAATAAAATTCCTTTAGTTCTAACATTTCATCCTTTCAATTTTAAAGTTAAAAATATTACTAATCGGAATTTTCACATTTTACAAAATGATCCTGAGACGTCAGCCATTTTCACCGACAACCCTTTGGTATCTTTTCGCCGCAATAAAAACATTCGTGACTCCTTAGTACATAGTGCCCTCAAACAAAATACCTCGGCACCAGCGGGAACATTTTCTTGCGGCCGTTCCCGCTGTAACACATGCGCTTTTCTCAATCCCACTACAGTTATTACTGCCCCCAAATTCGACCACACAATCCGTCATGCTTTTTCATGCACGTCCACCAACATAATTTATTGCATTTCATGCGATAAATGCCCTAAAATCTACATCGGTGAAACTGGGCGACGTCTTTCAGACAGGTTTGCTGAACACTTCGTTCCGTGAGGATCAATGATGGTGACAAACCTGTAGCCCGCCATTTCAACAGCTCCAACCATTTGGTTTCAGACATGAAAGTCTGTGCCATCCTTCCCATCTCCGGTGGCAACGATAACCGCAAGCGGCAAGAGAAGCGTCTCATTTTTAAACTTGGCACCACACATCCTCTTGGTCTTAACGAACGTTTTTCTTTTATTTAATTTCCTACAAGTTTTTGGTTATTTTAGTTTACTTGGAACCTTTATTATTATTAATTTTTTATTATTCGCGTATGCACTTTCATTCCTTTTCAAGTTTGTGTTTATGCTAATATTATCGCCTAATCCCCTTGAATATTGGACCTGTCATTTCTCCC
>JAYKKM010000035.1:2310000-2345000 GCA_035772405.1 Chrysogorgia sp. JL179-B06 | reverse complement strand
CGCGAGTGTGGTGTGGAGTTTGCTGAAATTCGTTGTATTGACTGTGGACATGATCAACACCTCTGCATAAGCTGCGCAAAGAAAACCCACCAAGAAAGAAATTATTTCCATATATTAGAAAGGTTCAAGGTAAGAAACTGTCATTGTCTTAAAACATCAATATAAATCGCTTTTTGCTTTTTAGTATTTTAAGTATCTGTTTATCATAACAATCAACTAATATTATTAGTGTATATGTTGACTTGTTGACTGTTATGATAAACAGATAAAGCATAATAAAGTTTCAACATCACGTATGATCATCATCCTTAATGTATCATCCTTAAAAATTTAAAATATAGTTTGAATAGTGAACAGTTATACGATTTACAATTTTTTTTGGAATCACAGGATGGTTGCCTACTGCCATACTTTCCTAATCATATGGTCATTGCTAGAAGTCACCAGCGAAACTGCCCATCTGCTCAATTCAGGAATGTCATCTGCATTGATCAACATGGTAAGATTACAATAGATAAATAACTTATACTCGAGTCTATTCACTAACTGTCAAATTTAGAGCACATGTTCTGCTCATTATTCCTAAACTGTAACTTGGCAATATCCCATGGATAAGAAGCACTAAATTACTTAGTGAGAAAATTTAGCTCTAAAAAAGCCCCTTGTGGGAACAAGTTAATAAATATGTATGTATGTATGTATGTATGTACCGGTATGTATGATATATGTGTATGTGTGTACCCGTATGACTGTATGTATGTATGTCTGCATATATAAGTGTGTATAGGTATGTATATTGAGTATATCCGAGCCGGATGTGGCACAATATTTAAGTTGATAATCCAATTTTGGGCAAGACTACACTGTAGCCTAATATTACAATTTGAAACTTAAATAATTTGTGATATTGGATAGATATGAATCTAATGGTATTTTGGTATACTGTCATTACGTTATACACATATGTATATTAATTACAATGTATATTGTTTTCATCAATATGTTATTTAGGACGTCAACATCAAAAACAAATCCTGTTTTGTGACTGTGAGAAGGATGCAGTCACATTAGTGAAATTAATGTTATGGCCAGGCAGCATTGCTCGTCCTAACATTGCATTCCATTTTAAATTGATGGAACTTGCCGAAACCCTTCTTCTGGAATGTCATGTCTCACTAAGAAAGTTCTGCGATGCATTGGGAATCATGACTAAATCTTCAATTTTACCAAAATGGGTATGTTTCATATGTTTTCTGTTTACAACTGAGTAATTTTATAAAATGCAAAATAATGGACACTCAGAAAAAGGTTAACATGATTTCGATTCAATGTTTCAACTATTATAGCTTGCAGTCATCATTACTGCAAGTTAGTCGAAACAGTTAGTCGAAACAGTTAATCAAAATTATAAACTTTTTCTGAGTATCCATTGTTTGTTTTGTTGTGTTTTCTATTCTAATGCTCATACACTGTACCAAAATTATTAGTGTCATAAGCTATTTTGGAGATACAGGTAGAAAAAACTTTATGTGTTTCCATAGAGAATGCAAAGAAAATGTTTCTGAATTCCTTTATAAAATAACCCCTGCAAAATAACTGAAATGTGATATTACAAATCTTGATATTACATGTCAAGCAAAACTTGACATGTATTAACGTGTTATCAAATTGTAAATTCGATTCGGATTTACTCACGTGAGTAAATATCACAAGCTAAACCATGTTTCCATAAAGTTATAGCAACCATGTCTTTTAGCCAATCAGTGCAAGTGTTTTCTAAATGTTATTTTATGAACAAATATCTAATTAAGGCATTGGGTGTATGAGATATAGAAATAATTTGCAGATTGTGCTATTGTTAGTATATGTACTATTATAGGTTTTCACATCTACTGTCATTACTGAATCAGCATTTTTTTCTTTTCTACTGCAGGTAAAGAATATTTATTCAACATTGAACAGTGATTCGTTTGATGAATATCGGTAATAACATGCTAATAATAATTATTTTAATATGCTTTTCAACCATGTCCAATAGGGTAGAAACAGTTTAAATGAATCATCACTGTAGTTTAATAGTAATAATTTATAAAATTGGTTGCATGTATTTACTATATAAGAAAAATATATTTGACCATTACCATTATTATTATAGACATGGGTACCTGTACTTATGATTATAACTAAGACAAACATATTTCTAATTTAGAACTATTATTTTGACTTAATTTAAGGTATCACCAGTATTTGTTACGAAATGGTATCCCTTTTATTGAAGAAGTCAAGGCAAAAAGCTGTCCACTTTGCCCAAAGGTAAATGTATTAGAATTATACAATTTATTATAGATGTATATCCACTGTGTTTTATTATGTCTTCATTGTGTATATTTTTAGGTTTAGTATTAACTATCCCTTTCATAATTTACAGCTAGGTGAAACTGGCACAATAATCGAGTCTATGGATGGTTGCTTTGGCTTAGTAAGAAAAAAATCTTCTGGTAAAAGTTCCTGTCCTCCAAGGCACTCCATGACATTGTTTGCAGATCAAAATAATGTTGATGAATTTGTTGACAATTATACATCAAGTGCAAAGCAAGCTGAAACTGTGAGTAAACATCAGTAAAGCTGATGTAGCCAGTATTATATGTACTGTACTCATCAAGTCTAACACTAGCTGTATAACATTTTTAATGGTTGTGGCTTTTGGATAATTTATAGGATTGTCATGAGTTCAAAGCTGGAGAGGTAACAAACTTCATAAGATCAAAAGGCAAAAACAAGCTGTATGATGAGAAAGGTGTTTTTGGCCGTGTTTGCCGGCATGATTACCCCAAGGGATTTACGAACATCAAACATGGCGAAAGGTTTACTTTACCTTATACTGTATAACTGAATACTTTTAGGCCAAATAAAAATACTGTACCTTTGTTTCTGACCCAACCTAGTTAATATTCTAGCTAATATTCTTGGCACCTTTTCACTTTGCTATATATTCAAAACACTGTCTACGCAGCACTCTACTGTACTTTATATATATATATATACTGTATATATATATATATATATATATATATATAGGTAATATTTGGCATTTCACTCGATCAAACTACATGTTGAAACGATTTATGGTGAAGGAAAATTTCGAGTGTTGGAATACATACATTTTAAGACCAAACCGGGACCAGTTGCGAAAAATGCAACTTAGCGGCCTTCCGGTAGGAATTGAACCCGCGACTCTGCGATTGCTAGTGCAGTGCTCTGACCACTGAGCTACAGAAGCCGTTGCCGAGAGCCTAGTCACGAGTTCTGTATATATGGTGGTAATGCCGGGATAAGATTCTGGGTATATTATAGGTAATATTTGGTATATATATATATATATACCGGTACATATATACAGGTATCAAGTAAATAAATAACTGAATTGTTTGCAATTGGCTAAGAGTGCTCAATACCTTATGTATATTTGTGTACTGACAATATTTTTTGTTATAGGATTGCATACTCTGTGTATGAACTGCAACGTTTGCTAACCAATTCTAGCCAAAATACTGGCATAAATGTTATGTATGATATTGCTTGCACCCTGACATCCCATTTAAAGGTAAACAAAATTTAATGTAGCTTTGGAATTTTTCTTAGCCATTTGACAACCAGATGTAATTGTTTTTGCTACTGTCTTATGGTATTCTCGCTAATACAGGATAACCTTACACAATTATTTGAAAACCTAGGGCAGTCAAACGGTTAAAATGTCATTCTGAAAATATTGTCAATTCATGTGCAGAATGGAATACAGTAGATATCACATTTGACTTTATTGTTAATTTCATGACTGTTTGGACTGAAGGTTTTAAATTGTTTTCATTTCCTTTAGAAAAATGAAAGGCAAGACATATTGGGTAGAGTTGGTTTTGCAATTCCAATTTTTCACTGTTATGGTCATAAATCATCCTGTCAGGTAAACCATTCGTTACTGTCTGGTAAACAATGTTAAAAGTTAGAATTATCAAATGAAATACATGTATCTGAAGACACATATGTTGAGGAATGTCAATAATTTAGTCCTTATCATAACTGATTAATGTTTTCTCTTATAAATTTTCAGGTACAGTTTAGTCCAAGAAGACAGAAGGGATATGGAATGACAGATGGTGAAGGGATTGAAAGGCTTTGGTCATTTTTACGAGGTTTTTCTTCAATGACCAAAGAAATGAATACTGGTCGCCGCACTGATATCTTGACTGATGCCTTGTTACATTATTCTGCTCGGCAGCTTCAGCAATTTGGTAATACTCTACTTTGGTAATCTTGATAATCTTTAGTATTTATAGACTAACAATTTATTGGTTTTTAGGCCCAACTTTGTTATCAAAACTTAAAAGATGCCCTACCCTAATAAACACTACACTTCTGCAACTTGAGGAATTATTTTCCAAGCTACCTGGTAGGTTATATGTATGTACCGGTATGTAGGTATACCGGTATGTATGTGTATGTACTGTATGTACAGTAATATGTGTATGTACATTGTACAGTATATGTTCTATAAATGCCCTTTTCATTTAATTTTGTTTAGTACTTTATGACTCATGCTTAGTTGGAAAATGGATGGATGAAGAAGAAAAATTAATTCAAGCCAAGAATGGTATGTTATTTTATAAGTAACCATGCAGGTAATTGAGGTAAATTTAAATGAGTATATCATGGCTCATATGTCCTCTTTCTCCTTTTTAAGCAAAAAAGTCAGTGACATTAACGTGGGAACAAAAGTATGTCCAAAATTTGCTCCACCTGTATCAACTAAGGTAACACATAAATTATGTAGCAGTATAATAATAATTCTTATACCTTTTCAACATGTAACATATACAGTATATGTAACCTGGGATTACTAAAACCATTGGTGATAAACCCTTCTCAATACAAACTGACAAAGTATTTTTTTTGCTTGTAGGGCACAAGTTGCATATATTCAGGAAGGAGAATACAGTCAGCTAACAGATGTAGTAAAAAAGAGCAAGAAGTAAGAAATATTTTGTGTTGTATTACCGGTACTTGAAAATTAAAATTAGGTGTATCAGCCCAATTCATTATACAACATAACACAAAACATGCTGAGTATCACTGTTACAAAATACATTGTACTAAGATGTATCTGATGACCTCAATCACCCTAAGTTTTAATTGCCTAAAAAGCAGGGAGTGATGTTACTGGTACTAATACATTGTACTGGTATATATGTACTTTAATTTTTTGATGCATATATGTTATCAGACTTGATATTTTTCATTTTGGATATCAAATACAGTGTACACTCAGGATTGTTATTGTAATAAAGAGCTCTCGTGGCATGTGTTGTTACCTGCCTCTTGCTAATAAGTTAAGGCCGGTTAGACGGGTTAGTACTTGGATGTGTGGCTGCCTGGGAATAACCCCATTTCTCTTGGAACTTGTGTGAGTAAAGTTTAGTTGGTATTGTATCACCTGTGCTTAGAGTATTTTTTGCCATGTACTCCAATTCCTCCCTTTGTATGTATCTACAGGTATGTTACTATGTATGTACAGTAAAGCTTTAAATATGATGGTATTATTTTAATTTTAGAGTCTTAAAGGCTGTAAAAAACACAGAGAAAAGGCAAAAGCTGTCACAAAGATGGAAAACTGGAGAAAGAAAGTTTAATGCAGCAGCTCTTTCTTTGGAGACAAAAAGACATGATGTAGTAAAAGAAACAACATACTCATTAGCAGTTGAAAGAATGTTCTTGATATCTTTAAAGAACAAATATGCAGGTAGTATTCATGGTATTCAAATCAAAATAGTACATTTAAATGTTACCTAAAAAGTTATTTTTCTGTTTTTTCATATATTGTAGATGGGCAAGCAATAGCCATTAAATTGTCCAAGCAGATAACACAGCGCACAAACGCCATCAAAGCTGCTGTAACCAAGTACAACAGTTCATTGAGTTCATTAGAAGACTGGGTAGAAGGATTACCTGCAGAGCTACAATTTGATGAAGCTAAAGATCCAGGATCACAATTATACTCGCATTTACATTGCCAACCTTCCAATGACGACATACCATTTACAGTTAAGAGAGCTGCAATCGACCTTCACAACTTCTTGGAAAGGTGTAAAGAAGAACAAGAGCTATTGTTGTTAGAAGTAGAAAGGCTAATTAGCTTCTATGTTGGAAGAAAAGAGGAGCTAGTGCCCTATCTAGTTGAACATTCTGGCGACCAACCCAAACTAATAAGAGGGCTAATTGTTATTACTCGAAAAGAAGTTAATGAAATTAATAACATGTTATGTTCATTAGGCTCAATGCTGTGTGAGTACTTGACAGCAGAGAGTATTCAGAAAATTCCGATTGCTAAAATAGAATCAGAGCATGCATCATGTAAATTAGATATAATGGATATTTTCGAAGTAACTTCAACTGATGAGAATGATGAACATGAATCTGATTTACTTGAATTTTCTGATGATTCAGATTGTGATCATGATGACATCAAGTAACAAATGTAATAGTTATGATTCATTTTTATGATTAGTACTGCTTATAATTATGCAAAATAAATGTCAACTTATGTACTTATCAGTTCCAGAGGTGGCCGGAGGTTTGAGCATATTTGAGGTATTAAATATTTCATTAATTTAATCACATTTCCCAATAGTTGGGCAATTGATATTTCTCAAAAGTATGCAAGCATCCCCATTGCCCCCCATACTTTAACCTGAAAAAAACTTTTCTCAATTCTTTTAAACATTCCTTATAACCTTATACAAAATCATTTGAAAACATCCAATAAGCCATTTAACCAAAGTTTATACTGAGTCGTGGGAGTAGGGTTAAAAGGTTAAAAGGGATAGACAAATTACAAATGCTCCACAAATATTAATACCAGACTTCCTCACTGGAGCTTAACATTGACGGATACATAACCAAAACAGTAATTAAACAATGACATTTCAAAACTTTCTTAGGCTGCGTTTACACTAGAGCAAAAGTAATCGGATTCGTATTGTTTTTTATTCCCATGAGGATGTAAAACAATATGAATCTGGTTACTTTTGCTCTAGTGTAAACGCAGCCACTGCATCCTAGGATTTGTACTATTAAGTACAAATCCTATTACAGTCAAGTGAAATAAACCTGAAATGCACAACCAACCTGATAGTTTCTTATAGTACAATTCCATATTAACTTCGATCATCATCTATAACCGTATTTTGAGCGTGGACACCAGATATTAGTATAAACCAGATCATACTCCATATTTGCAAGATTCCCAGATCTCGACCATATTGACGGAGTACCCCTCCCCCCGGGGCGAGTTTAGGACGACATCGTCACTACCATCCCAAGACATATATCAGTTCACGTTTATTGTCTTGACGCTATAGTTTGGAATTTATAGGTTGGATCGACAAGGCTAGACGCGTTTACAGGCATATGGTTCAAATATTCTGAACCACCCCACCCATGGATATTATGTATTTAACTATATCATGAGTGGACAGACTCTAATTGCAAGTTTAAAATTATTACAGTCAAGTTCACCCTAGAGGTAGCCTGCGTAGCAGACGGTTGTTTGGGGGGCGGGGGTTATATTCGGGGGAGGGGTTATATTCGGCACGCGGAATGCAGCGCCCGGCGAGGCGGAAAACTGGCGAGGCGGAAAACCCGCGAGGCGGAAAACCCGCGAGGAGGGCGAGGAGGATCGCGAGGCGGAAAACCCGCGAGGAGGGCGAGGAGGATCCTCCTCGCCCTCCTCGCGGGTTTTCCGCCTCGCGGGTTTTCCGCCTCGCCAGTGAAAACAACCGTCTGCATGCTACGCAGGCTACCCTAGAGGTTACAAGGTATATTATCGATCCATATAAAGCCACGATTTAATTATAAATAAATTACAACGCTAATTACAACGCTGCAGTATGTAACTCGTGCAACCCCATGTACAAAATTAAATGATATCAAATTAATAACCAGGGGGTTGATTATTTGCTCATGCAAGGCACATGAGAAATTGAGAATGTGATTAGATCTCACAGAGTTACCCGAAGAGAATCGGTATACCTATCATAAAAACTACTTAAACATACTATATAATATTTATACATAGATCAGTATATATACATGTACTTCGATCGCGGGCCACGCCTTGTCGGGGTGTACGTCTGCGTTCTGTTCTTAAATTTTAATTGCCATAAGGTTGAAAATATATGCTCATGTTCCCTTGTTCCCTAAAGCCCGTGGGAGAGGCTCGTATATGCCAAGTGTTAAGTGTACTGCCATCGTGATCCAGCAACATACAAACCCTAAAGTGAATTAAATATAGTCAATTTAATTTTAATGTATAAAACATTTCCTAGAAACCAATTGGACACATTTAAAAAATTCCTCTTGATATATCGCATACTGTACCGAGGAACAGGGGAACTTTTTTTAAAAAAATTTTAAAGTAAAAAAATTGGTGTTCCCTTGTTCCCAACAATCCAGCTAATCAGGATTTTTTACTTTAAAATTTATTTATTATTTTTCCGAGCCCCCAGCTACAAGAAAATAAATCAAAAATTAAAATCGGTCCCGTTTGATTTGAGTGACATTCCAGTGTCACGATATCATTATGTGAACTGTGAAGTATGTAACAATTATACACATTTTGGGGGGGGACAGCGCAAAAAATTTCGGGATCAAGGGAACACGAGGTAAAAACATTTTAGGGAACAACTGGTTTTATTAATGGGGAACAAGGGATCAAGGAACATGTACCCCCTGGGAGGGGCTCATATACAGTATATATTTGCATAAGTTTTTCGTTTACGTTTTATATGTATATATATATATATATATATATATATAATATGAATAGTATAATAGTCATATAAATTAATATATTAATAATAGTCATATAATAATAATAGTCCATGCATGGGGCCCGTTAATAAGAAAAGAAAGAAAAATTATTTTGGAACATTTTTAACAATTTCAGAACATAAAAAGCTGTCCCATTTCCGTGGACTTTGACGCAAGTTTTTGATACACTGCCTCTACAGAGCAAATCATTACTGCTTCCAAATGGTGTTGACTAAGCAGAGATCTTACTAGATTCTTGATGAAAAGCAACTTTGAGAATGTTCTCTCGCAGGACTCAACTGTGCATGTATGGGAGATGATCGCAGTTCTTAGACATTGGGTGTGTGACATTATAGGTATGTCGATCTGGCCATGCAGGCCAGGGTCCCATTTTGATGTCCCTGTGCGGCGCAAGCCTGAGTAACACCAAATCTGAATCTGCAATTGCCTGAAGATCGTCCAACGGCGTTAAACTCCGAACGAGTAACAACAAACATTTTTAAATCTAACTATCTGCTCTATATCCCCCGCGATATTGAGCATGCACAATACCAAGACGTCAATAGACCGCTCACTATATTTTATATATATATATATATATATATTATGTTATATATATATATATATATTATATATATATATATATATATATAACGGGATATATAAATATATATATGGCATGGATCGATCGAATCGATATTCTGGGTTCCTTGACAGCACCCTTTGAGCGATTTCCAGCACCCTATGCAACTACGTCATCAATCGTTGTCATGCCAACGACCGCTGGCTACTAGCTTTTCTGCTGCTGGCCCACATTCGTTCGCTTCGTTTGGAAAACATGGCCACATCAAACCGTTCGAGACCAAAGCAAAAATTTCTTGCGTCAGATTTCCGTGATATTCGAGCTGCTCGGTAAGTAATTTTTAAGAATTTTATGAAGTTTGTATGGCGCCGAGCCTAAAGACAACTATTATATTTCGTAGTGTAGAGATCGATAAGAATTCAGAGGGTAGTGACTAGTGAAGGCGACTGCTGAGAGCCTGAGATATTCGAACTTATTTAATAGACCTTACTTTAGCTGTCACCGTTTTCCTTTAAACCAAGCAAACTTGCTTCGTTGCGTTGAATAAATGCTTTACTTTGTGTGCCTTTCTGCTAACCATTTACAAACATGTTTTATAGGCTAGCGAAATTATATATTCCCGATTCATCTTCACGTGTAAAGTGCTCTGAAGTTCTTCAAGATATACTCTCAGAACAGGCGCCAAACCAAATTTCGTCAAGGGAATGTGGTTTCATAGTACGAAAGTGTTTCCCAAGTGTGAAGAGAATCCACAGCAACCATGTTTACTATTATTCCGGTATACGTCGTATTCTTACCAGCGATATCCTTGATCATCATGGTTAGTATTTTTAATATTGAAATTTGTTCCTCAACAAGTCTCATTGAATTCATTCACTTTACAAGAAGTGAATGAATTCAATTTACGAAAAGTCAGTGAATCAATTTAAAGTTACTAAATATTTAAGTGAATTGAATAAACGAGTAAATTGTCAACATTGTTTTTCTTAGAAAATGAAGAAGTTTCTCAAGAAATTCCTAAGAGTTTATACATAAAAAGAAACGAGTTACTCCAGCCTCGATCTGAAGAGCCCATCTACAATTTTGATAATGGAGTAGCCTCAAATACAGAAATGAGAAGTTTCAAAGGGATTTCTGTTGCTGTGAGATCATACAACACTGATATAACTAATCAAGTGAAAGCTACACTAAGTTTGCCTTCCCACCCGTGCCTTCCATTGCTCGTGGGTATATGTTGTGATTTCCAACCATATCTGATAGTCACCAAGTTTTATGGTTTCACCAGATTAAGGTTGATGCTTTCTCTCAATGCTGTTCTAAAAGAAAATTATACAAGAAAATTCACCACTGCACACTGGATATCAATCCTGCAAGATATTGCCCAAGGTCTCCTCCATATGCATACAAATGGTTTTTGCCATGGTGATCTTCGACCTTCCAACATAATTTTGCATAAGAAATGGGGGATATCAAAGTTTTTGCAGCCTGTATTTCTTAATCTTGACAAGGCAAGAGGAATAGCTTCAACTCTCAACAAGGATAACAGTGAGGCTGCAACTGGCAAAGATCTTTACATGTTTGGATGCCTAGTGGAAAGCATTAGCTGCAAAGTAGATCCTGTTGTGTGTGATTGTTTTGGAGAAATTACCAAAATATTGTCAAAGGTATCATATGCAAAACATTTTGAATTAATCGCAGATATTATAGTTTGTCTAAATACCATCAGTAATGATCATGACTCTACAGACTGAGACTTTCAGTATACTGTAAACCCTGTAATATTTTATAAATTGATTGCTTGCATGTGTGTACATACTCTGATCAAAAAGCTAAGTTCACAAAAGTACTTTTGAATTATTGTGAACTTTCTTCAGTGCTGTATTTAAATCATCAGGGGTTTAGTTGTTTGTGGGGCAGGCTAATGCCCAGTTTACACTATTACGGTACGGCAGGTCTTCAGTTAAAAAATCACTATGTTTCTTTGTTGTGTTTACACTATTCTGGAGTGTAGTCACTATGCTTTATAGCACTCCAGATGCAAATCACTACGCTATGGTAAATTTACCGTAATGTAATAGTGTAAAAACACAATTTTTTTGCTACGGCATGCCTCTCCCAATCCAAACTGTTTTCCATTTGTCAAGATGGACAGTTAAGTTGAAATAAACACATCACCCACACATTTCACCTTTGCTTATCGACTGTATTGGGTTATCCCAATCCGGAACACCACTGTACCATAATAGTGTAAATGTAGCCTAAGTCTGAGGCATTGCAAATAATTGTTTTACTAATTCCCAAACTATAAATAATGTAGGAACACTATTTATTTTAAAATATTGCATCAACTGGCAAGCCATTTTGAAAAATATATGTGTGATTATCAAAAATTTTGTTCAACCAATCAACATGTGTGATTTTCTATGATCATGTGTGTATTTATACTAAGTACTGATATTCGCGTAGCTGGAGATGAATAACTGTTTTAGTATAAATACATAGTGTATTTTCTACTTTTGTTAGGAACAGCATTTTTTTTTAATTCTGCCTTGGCTGGCAGACATTGTGAACAAATGCTGCAGGTGATTTTCAATTATCGATAATTAATCTAAAATGCCCTACTCATTAGCACGCACAATTTTCTATAATCATCTACTTATTTTATACTAAATAATAATTATTAAATAAAATAAGGTAATACTATTAAAAAGCCAACAATACTGATGCAGAATGTTTAATAAATTATCTTTCAACAGTTTTGGCAGTAATGCTATTGTAGTTAATGAACTGGTCATTTTATGCAAACATTTTAATAAATTATCTTTTAACAGTCTTGATAGTAAATATGAGTTAATCTTCATCAGGAACTGGTCACTATTTATTAAATCTACCATACTGTATTACTGGAATGTAAAATTTCATGCATGACCTGATTCAAATCACCGTAACCATTTTTGGTCACATACATGTACATGTAGCTACTCCTACAGGTATTCCAATACAACAGGGTCTGAAATTTAATTTCTTTTTCAGTATCCCACTGGGATACCAGGGTTCAAAGTTTTAATATCCCTCCTGAGAATTTTCAGTATCCCACCCACTATTTGTCTGCGTGACTGTACATCATATCTAGCCTGGTTAGAGACGGTGAAGTGGTACAGCTACATGAACACCAAACTGATCGAAGTGCCAGGGCGATCGATAAAATGTAAACACATGTACAAACTTGAAAAATGTCGTCAAAAATGTTCAGCAAGTTGGCAAAAATAATTTGAACAATAGTAATGTTGATCATCTTTTAGTGTATGTAATTCAGAGTCTGACTTAATTCAGAGTCTGACTCTGAAAACAAATTTGATGGATTTTAGTGTTAAATATTATAAAACTGTACTTTATATGATTATCCAGTTGTGACGATGACTTGTCACTGGTGTGCAAGTTACAGTAATATTTAATATTAAACATATTTGGTTTTGCAATAAGATTAGATGGTGACGACTACAACCGTACAACGTCTTCTACAGGAGATTATGTGGAGTTTTTGAATTTATACTTCCATAGTGAAGCTATCACCCAATTTGTTTACTGATATACTTGTCCCAGTGCTCATACCTAAGGTCTGCCCTCTATTTACCACTATCCTGATTTTTGAATTTTTGTGGTATCTCGATGGGTTACAAGTAAAACAGAAGTTTGTACCCAAAACGAAATTTTGGTATCCTGTGGATATTGGGATACCGCAAATTACAATCTGATGCATGTACACAATAAAAAATAATGAATGGTACCTTAATTGCCAGTAGTCATAATCATATTGATTTAATCAGAAATATCTTTTTACATGCAATAAAGAATGAATATTTATATTTACAACTAAAACATGTTTACACACTAAATAAAATGTCTAACATCAAATAACTTATCAATCATAAAAATCCTTGTTCCTCGAGGCAGGTTAAAACAGATGAGTTAAATTGTAAGGGAATACTGATTGTTGAACCCTCTTGCATTGAAATGTTTGTTTTCAGTCGCAGTGTTCCCAATTCCCCATTTATACACACTACGTTTAAGGCAGTGATACTGGTTTCACTGGCAATAACTTTATATTCCAAATCTGAAGACTTGTTTAACCAGTAGCCCTTGATCTTATCTTCTGGGATAAACGCTTCAATTTCTGAAGAAGTACCAGGATAGTAAAAAAGCCAGTATGGCTCGCTAGTGTCAGTATAGGCTGGCAAAACATAACCTTTATGGGTCAAGCAACATTGGTAGTTGGCAATTAGGGACGTCATGGCATCTTTTTCAAAGTGATCCTTTAAATCTGTGACCAATATATTAAACTCACTTGTTAGTAAGTCAATGTCTGAGACTTCCATGTCTTGTTCTGCAACAAGCGCATGTTTTGACAAACATGCAGCAATTTTATCTTCATCAATAATTTTGCGCAATATCCTTGAATATTCTTCCTTCTCTTCTATTATTTTGAATTTGATTTTTTCAGCATTCTTCATGATTTCTTGGATTTGTTTTAATCCATAACCAGTAGGCTTCTTGAATGCTATGCCATCAGGTAAACCGGTCACCTCAAAACCACCTCTAGCATAGGACACACGGAGGAAGGGTTTGCCACAAGCCTCACCTAATTAAATATATATATTGCATTAGCAGTAAAAAAGTGTAGTACAGTATTATGTAGGCAGTATTTTGAATACAGTGAAAGCAAACAAAAGGGCTCATGTAAGTTTATGTCAGAAGCTTACATGTAGCTTTGACATTACAAAAACTTGCAGTGTTAAGCTAGGCTTGATGGATGGTGACAATCATGGCATGAAATCTTGCATATTAATCCCTCGGGCATCAACCCATTGATGCCCGGTAAATATGACAAAAAAAAACCAGAATAATTTTAACTGGTTTAACTTGCATTTTAAGAATTGAAAGACTACTTTTAGTGTTATACTTACTGTATTTTCTGTTATACAGTGCTGCAACATCAACAACTTGGTATTTATTTCTTTCAGAGGAGTCTGTTAAATACAATGTACAATAAAAGTTTAGATATCATTGTATATACATGTAAGCAGTAATTATGTCTGACAAAATACATGTACAGTAACATACTCACCAAAAAAGTCCAAGAAATTAATAGCAGTTTTACTGTATTCATTCAGGAATTCTAGCCCTCTGCTTGTACCATATTGTGTAACATTTCCGGATTCAGGCTCTAACAACAACACTGATGCATCACAACCGAGACTCTCCAAATATGATAACTAGAGGGAAACAGTTATAGTAGCAATGAGTAATTGTAAAATTAATTAATAATTCATGAAGAAAATCCAAAAGAAATTAATATTTGATCAGCATCTTTAACTCAGGATAAAACATTGATTAATACTATAAAACATCAATGAAACTATAAAACATCAATGTTTTATCAAAGTTAATTTGCTCAAATTATAGCAATTCCAATTCTGCCTGTTGAGCACAAATCATAAAATTAGTAATCTGATGCTCTGTGATTATCAAGTCACAGTATAACAACTTCATCCCAGCATAGCAGGCAATTGTTATTTGATAATTTTTAAATGGAGTTTACAGTACATTGACCAAGATCAACAGGCATCTTTCAAAATACAAATTTTTTTTCAATACCAAACACAATACGAGCCAACAGTTGTTTTACACTGACAGTTATTCACAACTTATTACACTATCAAAAGTATTGTTTTTTCTATGTATTGCTACTGTATACCAAGAAATCTAAAAATCACAGAAAAACACCAATACCTGTGAGACCAGTTGCTTTTTGGCTTTAAATATTTGATGTTTCCTCTGTTTCTCACTTAATTGGGTAACATCAAATTTTGCAACATCTTTAGCCTTTTCGTTCCACACAGCACATTCTTCGGTAGACAACAACCTCCATTTATCTACACTCAATTTCATCTTTTCTGAACTTGTTGGAAAATGTTTACATTCATCTAATTTGTATAAAAATACAGAATTAGTGTAATTAAGACAAATGTTTCAACTCCACGTTTCACACAATTTTATCAGGGAAAATCAGGAACAACATCAGGGAAAATCAGTTTCCTGGTGATTCTTGATGACAATCTTTTTATTTAATCAATGAAATATATCTGGCTCTACAATAAAAGTATAATATAAACCATAATTTTGGCCAATTGTTACTTCATAGTTTCTAAAATCTTTTTTAAATAAATACAGAGTATTGGCTGCATGTTACTGTTCAAAGGATACCTTTCCTCAACTTATCTAACATACTTCTACTGTATATTATAACTTTATCTGTGTGCATATCTATCTACATATTATTAAACAAACTGGCAAAATAAAATATATTTGTCAATTATGTACTTATATGATCATTTAGCCACATAATATAAGTATTGGTAGAGTAGTGTCACAGATTTACCTGAACCCAATATGGTGGAACAAAACAAATTGTATCCAGTAGCGGCACGTTTAGCAGGAGGTGGCTTTGCAGGTGCTGTTTCTTGTTCACAAACATCCTTGGCAGTACTTACTTTCCTTTTTCTGTTCTCATTTCCAATCCATTTCTAAAACGTAAAAGAATCACAAATTTATTGTTGCCTGAAATATTTTTAATTCACGTTCTAAACAAATTTTGCTCCTGGTTGCCTTTAATGAATGAACAGTCTTATTCATTACCAAGTATCAATATACAGTACAGTTATATGACTCATGCTGGCCAATTAAATGAATACCAAGGGCTCAGTTGATTTATTTCATAATAGTTGGTGCGCAAACTTGGAGGTACAATTGTAATAGCCGATTGGGTTACTACAGCGCTGCAAATAGCGGCCGGTCAATGACTGCCGATATTTGACCTTTGACCATCAAATTTGTTTTCAATGATCACCGTAACCGGTTAAATATATTTTACACTCTGTTTTTTGTTTAACTAGTGAAATTCTACAGTACGAACAGCTCACCAAGTGTGATGATAATGTTATAGTGATTCAAAAGGAAAGATGAATGATGAAATGTCAAATGGTCCAGTGTAATAGACATCGAAGAAACAAACTGGACAGCAAAATGAATGACTGGCAGGATTTGCCGTTTGACTGCCAGAATTAGATTTCTTCTGATCATCATGACCAGCGAAACAAAAAATTATTTGCAGTGCTGTTACTATAGAAAGTTGTTTCCCTTTTTTATCATTTTAAGTTGTTTCAAACATTTCAAACAATTTTGTAAAATACAGTGCAGTCGAACTAAAGCAGCAGTGACCTGACAATGCCATAACAATTTCATAACGTAAATACTATACATGGTTTTGGACCTGCATTCAGCGCCCACCTGCTCAAATATTATGGGTGACTGTTTAATACAGGTTTGACTGTATATTTATGAAACATATCGGTGAAAATAGATATAGACAAAAATATTCAGTTTACTTGTAAAAAAGTAAACATTTAAAATATTAGTGAACTCTCTTTTAAAGGCAATTTCTAGCCCTAGAAAAACACCATTAGAACGACATAAATTTATTAATTTTGGTGTCTTATCTACAAATTACTAGCGTGCTCGCAGCCCGAAACAAATGAGGTACTACAAGTATATAATAAATAAACAAACCACATGGCACATCTAGACGATTCGGACAAGAGAGTGTTAATAAAAATTAAGCCTATTTTCCAACATAGAGTTTAAACATAATTCCAAAATAAAAGATAAGGCAAAGAAGGAATATAAAAGCAGGCTATAAAGTCAAAGAATGGTTCATGAATTCATATATCAATCTTACCTTTACTTTATCAAAGCTTGTATCCGCTTTACTTGCAACCTCGGCAATAATGGCTCGCATACTGCTTCCAGTCGACGTCATTCCTTTATCATAATAATTCGCAAGTATATGCTTTTGCTCATTGCTTAAAACTTCGTAAGAAGTTGACCGAGAAGAACCAGCCGCCATTTTGTCAAAGCTCGTACCCAATGCTCCAAATGCATCGCACGAGTTAGCTCAGATTGCTTAGATTACAATCTGGCAACGCTTCAATGCGCCGTTCTAAAATTTAGAACGTGTGCTTTAAGCGCTTTAGAACCGGTGAAACGGGTGTTTATAGCCCCCATTCGTGCTCGTCTAAAACCGGGAGACAATTCCGCTGCGGTGACGTTCATATAATGGTGCACACATTTTATTTATTTTGTTTCCATAAGTCGTACAACCACCACGCAAGTATCACCATAAGTACCCACAGATTTTGAGCCAGCCAAGCAAGACCCTTTGCACCTGCTGACATTACATTGTACAAAAAGTTAGCCAACCCAACAGCCCATGGACCCAACTTCATTATAGCGTTCTTAACAGCCTGTGCGAATGACCTCAAAGCTTGAGCACCCTTAAAAACAGCAGACCTCCCACTGAAATCGCTATACAGCACTCAACCCAACCATATTTTCTTTAGCCCACTTCTTGAATTTCTGCAACCTGTTGATGTCGACTTTGTGGACAGGACGTTTGGATACAGGACCCCAGAACAAGAAAGTGGACACCAGCCACGGTTCAAAGAGAGTGTCCAGAACCCGGGGTGTTGCGCCGAAATCGACGACACATCCAGCATGCTGCAGAGCCCACAAGAAGAATAACCGCATTACGAGAGATGGAGCCACAGTGGAAACCTGCAGAGACCGTCAGCTGCCAAACTGACAAACAAATAGAACAAGCAATTGGAGCTTCATCTGTGGAGACGCCTCCAATTGCTAATCAAGAAGAAATTTATAGAACCCGATCGGGTAGAGCTGTACGCAAGCCTGATAGATACGGAGAATAAACGGACAAGAATAAACGATTGTACAGTATTAAGTGTTTAATAGGGTAGGAAAATGAGAACACATCTTAGAATTCGTGGACTTTAGCATGTATATCTTATTAAAACTATTAAAAACAGGGAGATGTAACATATTGGCATAAATTAGAATTAGGAGTTAGGACCATGTAATAGATGCGCATAAATTATATGATGACATGTAGGACCACGGCTGGCATGTGCAGTCAGAAACAACTAGCTAGTCATGCTGTAGTCATCAGCTGAATGGACTGAATAAAGTATTTTATAAATTGAATCGTTTACAGACTTCTTGTTTTTCTCTAACTTCTTCCATTTCTCGTTGTCCTAGGGTTCTGTCTCTAGCCTGTCTAAGTCCAATCACTCTTTCCTGTAGATCAATGTACTCTTCGTTCTCCCCAACCGTGAGACCCTCTCGACTGTCTTCTCTATTGAGCTCTGCTATTCTTTCGTTCGTTTCGTCTATCGTGTCTTGGATGTGGTCTGCTTGGATCTGCAGCGCACCATCGTCACTTATTCGAGAATCACGTAACACCCCATCGCTTGGCCGGGTTGAGCACACTCATTCAGTTCACGGTTCTCGTCTGGTGATAGCCCAAGTACGTCATCGTAGCTCACTTCTGTTTCAATTACTGGGAAGTCATCTGAAACCACAATGTCTTCTGTTCTAACAACCGTTGTTTTTGCACTCTCTTGATCAACTATAACTGCTTAAACTGCTCAATCACATTTTTACTACTCTTGTCTTCACTGAAGATCAATTACCATTTACCCCATGCAGGTTTTAGAATCAATTTAGGTTTCCCATACTTACTATTTTTGTTTATCGGTTTGAAGAGAATAGACCCCGAGGGTTTCACAAACGACCTGTTGATTATCTTCCTGACCAAGTCTTTTATTGTGCAACTTACGTATTCTCACATCGACTTGCTTGCTTCTTTTTATACCAACTTCTACCAACTTTTTATTGAATGTTTTTAGTCCACCCAATCTTCTTCTGATTTCCTCTTCTTCGAAAGCTAAATCGAAACTTGTGTCATCTTGACGTCGCCATATAACTCCGGTTCGACAAACTCCACTGTTGGGACTTTCGTGTTGGTCCTCATTATTGTCACCGTTTTACCATCGTCGGTATCGATGAATGACGTTTCTTCTTGCCCACCTTGCCTTCTAGCTAGCTCGATTCTTACTGCCATTTGCAAGCGACCGTTAAGCGAGCGATTTTTTTCATGTTTGTTTACGTTTGAAAGTTGGACGTTTCACACGAAAACGTTGAACGTTTAAAAACAAATCAATCAACTTGCGGCGTCAGTTCAAATAACCATGTCAAAATGACGCCGCAAGTTGATTGATTTGTTTTTAAACGTTCAACGTTTCCGTGTGAAACGTCCAACTTTCAAACGTAAACAAACATGAAAAAAATCACTCGCTTAACGCGCTCGCTTGCAAATGGCAGTATCTTACTCGCGATGTCACTATTCTTGCCATAATCAACACGGACGTCTCCCGGTATATCGTTTTCAGTGTACCTAGTGTTTGTGTCTCTGAGCCACTCTTCAGTCTCCTCGTCTAGTTGTTCGTTAGTATAACGTCTTTGTACTCGTCAGAGGTCCTTCATCTTAAAGTCGTCGAAACCTCCTTCAGCCATTACATTAACTCACATTTTGACCACGTCACTTTCTGGTATCCACGAATTGTGTTCGCTGTCGTAGCGCGCCTAACCATTTAACCAACACGTCACCATTTTCTTTCCCCAGACTTTCTTTCTTTTTAATACCTTCTCAACCCATGTATACACATCATCTCTTATTAACCAGCGATAATTCCTGTTCATAGAACTTCCCAATGATCTGTTCACCGGTGTGGTCCTCAATTTCGTACACAGTCGGGTCATCACGAATAACCTTTGTCACTTTATACAGTTCTTCAGTAAAGTTAGCTTCATAGCCCTTTGTGAATACACTTTTGTACTTGCTAATCCTCACCAATTCGCCAACCTTGAACTTTAGTAACGGAGTGTCTGCAAATTGGTGGCCAAACAAAGTGTCCATACTTCATTTTCGTTTGTATGGTTAACGTCCTTTGGCTTCATCATAATACTTCGATTCACGTTGCCATTGTAATTGCCCACAAGCTGGTCTAGAATGTCAATCCATCTATATACGTTCCACGTGCATAAAAGTACTTCCACATAATCGTTTTAAGGCTTCTGTTAAAACGTTCTACGACAGCAGCTTCTTTGTCACTGTTAGTGCTAAAGTACTCAATGCCACGTTCTTTCAACAAACTTTTCACCCCAACGTTGTAGAATTCCATTCCATCGTCAAATTGAGCTAACTTAGGGTCACGTCCAAATCGATCCTTAAAGTGCGTCAATAACTCTTCCACACCCTTAGTCATTTTACCAGTGTCTTTTCTATAAACCGAAAGCATATCTACTCAATATTTCAATAGCCGTTAACACCCAATAATATCCTTTGTTCTGTTTTGAGTACTTACTCATGTCAACTAAGTCCATTTGAAGTTCTTCACCAAGGTAACCAACGAAGGTCGCGCGAAACTTATGTCTTCTCACAATGGGTTTGTACCTGGTGTAGGTGTCCTGTGTGGTCAACCATTCTTTCACTGTTTTCCTAGTCACTTTCAACCAACTTTCCAACGCATGGCGATACAACTTCTCTGCACTAGTGTACCCTGTTATAATTATAGATGTCTCTCAACCCTTGTTCTGTTTCCATGCACACCGCGAGTTCCATATAATTCACACAATGTACAGTTCCAACAACACCCCCACCTATTCTCACATCATTGTTTGGTTTGACATGAAACGTCATTTGTGACCTGCATGCACGTTTTTGAATACCCACCTTTGGTTCAATGTCGATGTGACACTGTACTGTAGTGTCGTCATTACATCATTATACGCTTACCGTCGATGCCTATACATTATACGTTCGGGGTCAACGGTGTCGCACGTAATTTGTATGTACTCTAAACCACGATACATATCGACTTTACGTGCCATTCACCAGCTGTGAAATTGTAGTCTATCGGAAAACCAAGTAGAACTGCAATATCTTGTAAATAAACAGTCTTGTCAACCTTTATTCTATACACTTATAGTTATACCTGTGTGTGCTATTTTCTCAGCTTCAAAGGTCACGCCATGCTTTTCACTCAACTTGTCTTCCAAAGCTTTGCAGGTTAATGTGTTAAAGGTGTAGTGTCCAGCGTCTATTGTTTGTCTCAAGAGCCTAGAACTACTCATTTGGTACGCGATCTGATTGTTGCCGTACGTGACGTTATTGTAGTCCCAAAACACAGTGGCTGTCTTAACCATAATGTATGGGTTATCATACGTGACCATTATAATATTGTCAAAGGACACAACTTTTTCGGTGGGGATTTTGTCGGCGGATTTTTTGTCATGTGGGGTTTTTCTCGGTAACTCGTATAACATACGGTACATTATATGCAGAAAGGCCTTCATGACTACTATGGAAAGTACTACGAACGCGCGGTAGCGAGCATGAAAAAGGCTACACACGACGCGAAGGCAGACCTCATCAAAAAGTACCCCCACGCCACTTTAAGCAAATTTGAGTTCGACCCAAACGTTTCACAAGACGGCAAGGTATTAGACGTTGACATATACTTCAAAAACAACGATATCATAAGCACAGACATAACTTCCTCAACCTTCAAAAATGACAAGAATATGGTCAAGTGGCTGCACAATAGCAAGTTCCCAATAATATGGCAAGGCGGTGGGACTATCCAACCACTATCAAAAGGTCACAAGGACCACTGGGGACTTTGGGATGGCTATCCAACGGAAAATGTGTTGAACTATCCGGTGAATAACTTTAGGGTCTTTGTTAATCAAAAGAGCAACTTCATGTCAAAGTTACCAACCTTACAAATCACTACGTCAAAGTGGGACGACAATGAATCTTACTATACCGTGATGTGTTTGCGACGTTGATTGTGCAAGTTTCTGTTGTGCAGGGGTGTCGTTACAACATTTGTCGATGTCACAAGAAGTCCACCCTGTTGTCACAAGTGTGATGAGATTTCATGTATACTTCACCATTAGAAAGCTTCTCAGAAGAATGGAAGGTTGTGAGACCATGAAATCGATAAGTAGAGAATTTGGTGCTTCAGAATTGTATGGTAAAACGTCCAAGATACCCAGAAAACATTACTACCAGAGTAAAGTCCTGAGTGACGGTACCTTAGGTGAATCCAGAGTCTACACTCTTACTCTTAACGACGTTAAGAATGATTACTCTCGATACGTCGACCCTCTTGTGTCAGACGGTCTTACCAACATTGCGCTGCAATATCTAAACCAAAGTATAGAAGCTTTTGTTTACTCCACACTTGGTGCACAAGCAAGAACACGTGTGTCAGTCGTCGGTGGTTCTGCAGGGAGTCTATAGAAACCCAACAAGAATTTCGCAAGTTGTTCGCTGACAGTGTCATCAACTACTACGTATCAACATGGATTCTCAACATGAGTAAATCGATTAGACAGCAACGTTGTCCAAAATCTTGCAGTGTCACCGTCTACATGATTAATGCCAAGTATGGTAATCCTCAAGAACAAATATGATAATCTTCAAGAACAAAATCGCTGGGTACAACAATTTGTTAAAGACTGCTAATCAAAACATGAAGTTTGGAGTAAACAGTGGGTTGAATTATACACCAACGAGTCCTAACAAGAAAGTTCACCAAGACGCCGGGGAACATCTAGAGCATCTGGACGACAAACCAAAGGTGGTACTGGACCCACATGAAATCCCAAAGGTGGCACATCAGCTGGACATGAAATCCCAAAGGTGAGTACGTCAGGTGATCACACGACACTCTTAACGACAACATTACTGGTTTCAGCTATGCTCGGTTACTTGACCACCAAATATGTCTTAAAGTAATGAGTCTAATCTATAGGTTTGACGATCACGATACCAGTGAAGTATTAAGAAGAGCAAAAAGGCATCTGGACGAAGACTCTAAATTGAGTGCGAATGGTGGAAAGATGTCTGGACCCATCGATATGGCGCTCTGGGCAGTCAAAAACATAGCAGATCCAGTCGATGACCTTGACGCCATTAATAAAAAAGTGTTGGAGCAATTGTATTTACCACTGTACTTTAAAATTAGGTACCATAACGTAGTATTTGACTTCAACACCAGTGGTGCTGTGAATAACATAGACTTTCACACTGGTACCACCAAAGTGAAAGCCATCGGTACCCCCACAAGTATGTTAATACAAAACGACCCAACTTATGGTCCTATTGTCGGTGCTAATGGTAGCTTTCTGTCCCCTGAGTTCACACCAATCCCACTTGAGTCAGGGATGCATTTTAACTGCCCGAGTATGCAATGGTGTGACGTGTCCATTTTTGTGGTGGTAAGGTTACAAAGTTATGTTTCGGGGTCAAATTGGGAAACGATTATATCAAACGACGACGGTGGTTGGGACAAGTTTATAGGGTATAAGACCGGTATGACTAATGGACTGTCGTATGGTGGTAGTAACTCAGCGATGGAGAACGTGTGTACGATTCCAAGTGGTGTCGACATTACCAAAATTCATATGATATCATTACATTGGCAAATGAACAATTCACACGTTAGGGTCAACAACACCAAGTCAACTGATTCAGACTTCGTGAGTAACTACAAAAAGATAGGTACCCCTTATGGAACGATCTTTGGAATGCATCGACCAAGAATACCACTCGCACCTTATGCATATCCGTCATTGGTAGAACTTTACGGTGTGAAAATCATATCTGGGTATATGACCAACCGAGACAGTTGTTGTTGGTGAAAAAATGATGAAGGACTATGGTATAAAGTAGTACACGCGTTACCATTAAAGTGACCAGAATATGTCGTTAAATAATGGGAACATGTCTATCAAAAGAATGTGAAATTTACAAGATAAATAAGACAACTGATCACATGTTTAAGGCTGGTGGGTCATTTGGTCGTGGTAATGTAAGCCTTGAACTTCATGCTGAGATTGGTTTGAGGTCAAGAAAGACTTTATAATAATAATGAAGGTTTTATTAAAAAATACATATCATCGCACAGTGAACCGTGAATTGCAATATGTTTACAAAAGAGATTAAGGATCGTTAAACATCAATATCAATTAAATGTAGAAAGGGGTAAAATATTAGAATATATACAAAACATTTATAATACTCCTATAAAAGCAGTTCTAATTAAAACTTACGGTGAGCCTATTGTGTTGCCAGACACCACTGTGGCAGACACACCCTAAGTTATTATGGGTTGGTGGAACAAGTTGGTTCGTAATGTGAGAAACTTTTTCAGACGTAAGCCAAAGAGTAAACCAGGTGTTAAAACACATCGGATAAATTGGTTCACAACACGTCGGGTCTATAAAGTCCCTAACAATGACTACACTGGTCAGTGAGATTATTTTATCTTTGATGGTTGCAATGTCACGACGGTCAGTATGAGTGATGGTAGCGTGTGGTTCAAAGTGGGAGACGTCACGAGTGTTCTTGGTCAATCGAACGACGCGGTGAATTGTGGGGCGGTGATTTGACGCCTACGTTAGACCCACAGACTGTTTTCATTAATGAGCCTGGGGTTTACTCGTTGATATTCTCAAGTGGTACTAATAGTCGTGCGAAACAGTTCAGAAAATGGGTGTACGCAGAAGTCTTGTCAAGCATCAGAAAAACTGAACCACCGTCACACTCGAGTCTCAAACACAACCAATTCAAGATGATCACTGAGTTTGACCTTCACACGAAAGCCGTTGAATTTCTCAGGAAGTACTATCCAGAGGCTATTTTGATAGCTGCTTGTGGTGAAAATCAAGACAGCTCTTCGAAAAGGATAAATTCGTGGAAAAAAGGTTACCAACGTGGGACACCTGATTTAATTATTGCCAATGCACACTGACGGCACAATGGACTTGCGATCGAGTTCAAGAATCCAGGTGGCACAGGTAAGACATCCAAAGACCAAGACTCTCTGATATCCAAGTACAAACACGCTGGGTATCTAACGTTGTTGTGTGATTCATACGACGACGCTATTAGTGTGATAATAAAATATTTCTTTGACATCGGGTTTCATCCAACACGTTGTCTGATCCAACGACAATGGTTCGACGGTGTGTGGAAAACGTATGGTCTGTACGCCTTGTGTCAACTGCGTTGTTCATGTAAACCACTTTGAGTCCTGACTTGCTTAACGCGATTAGTCTACGGAGCATTTCTGTTGTCTTACCCGCAAACATGGGACCAATCATGATTTCGAGTTTACCAATTTTTTTCATGGTACTACAGATATCTGAGAAATAGTGATGCGTTGGTAACCACTCTCCACAGTTGATTAGTCGGCGGAATTCTACGTTTTCAAGATGAGATCTCGAGTTTTCGTGTCTTGCTGCATAGATTGGGTTGTTGCTGGCCACACCACATGTATGGATAACACTTGTAGATTGTACCACCACTTCCGATCGTTATGTGGCTGGGCAAGATCACATGATCATCAATGTCGTCTGCACTGAGCACCGCGTGACACGGCTCACAAATATTGACGTCATGGTTTGCGGCAAGTTTTAACCACACTTCGAGCTTGAGTGGTCTCGGTCTCCATAGAAGGCTTGCGAAGAACACGTCAAGGTAGTTACCGAGTAATGTAGCGAAGGATCTACAAGGGTCACGCAAGTAGTCAGAGCCTGCTAACACGATGTGTTTGAATGGCGGGTAACTTCCCACAGGGATCACATCAACTAACTTATTAATCAGGGTGTTGGCTCTAATTTGTTCAAGCTCCACCCAAGCTTTGTGAAGTTCCACGGTAGTGTTAAACGCTATGTAAAGTTGATCTGATCCTAGAACATGCATTGTCACCACGCAACGCCGCGAAGACTGATGAGTATTGTTTAAAGGTGTCAGGTCCTGCAGAGGCATCTTGTGGAGTAGACACAGAGAGAACTTGTGATCTTCGCATCCCAACGAAGATTTCGTCAAGCTCTGCTCTGGTAGCGTTAGGAGGAATCCCGTACGTCATGATACTATATCTTGAGAAAAAAAATTTTAAGTGCGTTGGGTTGATTTACTGTGAGACATCTGGTCAACTGTGAGATAACTGTGAGTAGGATAACATGTGGTAGTGTATTAAATGGCTGAAGAGACGACTATTGAACCAGTCACAGCTGACGTAAAAAGTGTTAAGGTGAAGGACCCAAGACGTGTTGCTGCTGGTAAAAGGTTGGCTGAGATATCAAGAGCAGCAAAAGAAAAGAAAATGCGTGAAATGATAACTCGTGAAGAATCAACGTGGGATTATGGTTACGTTATTGGAACACTTGGTGTTGTCATTGGCGTTGTGTCGTTGTGGTATACGTACAAAGGTGTGAAAGTGCAGGAAACATGTGTTGTACCTGCGCCTGACAGACCAACGTTAGACACATTTGATGAGTAAATAAAATATGTGATAGTATATATATATGACGCGCTTCTTGTTACGACTGGTGTTGTGGTAGTGATTATGGTTTCGAAAAAGGCTGTGAAAGAATCGTTGGGAACACCAGAGACCGTGAAAGATACAGTAAAACTTGCTGTGGCAGTTGGTGCAGGAACGCTGTTAGTAAAATGGTTGCAATCGAAAAGGTGGATACCAACAGACCTATTCAAATCAATTGTAAGTTTATTATGTGAGTCGGTTGTGGGTGGAGGGATTTTCAATGCGATAGCCTTCGCAGGTGTTGGCTTTCTGTTTTCAAGGCTTAAACCACACGGGTTACGAAACTGAGATGAAAAGACACAACCACGCGTTGGAACAATTAAGAAGTGCAAAAGAAGCATGGTATGAAAAAAAGACAAAATCCAGCGGTTGCGACAGATGATTTCAGATGCTAATGCGGACATTAATGACACAAACCACGCGTTGGATCAGCTGCGAGGCGTAATGCCGACCATTCAGTACGATGGTCGAGTGTTTACTGAGAAACCGAAGTTTGCGGATTACTATCATGAGAGTGCGGAAATGAAGGAATACCAATTGTTGTTTGTTGCGCGCGTTGGCTCGATAAAAAAATGTTCACTTATTATAAGCGATGGACGAACTTATGAGACCAATGAATTATGGCTACACAATTGACGAAATTGCGAACCGTCATTACGATCGAGTTGAATGTGGTACCTTTAGCTTTATTATTGCAGGGACTGTAAGAAAAACAAAGTGAGAACTAAGTGTGCAGTGGGTATGTGTGTCCAAATTGTGGTGTCATTGAATGGGGGTACACTCAAAGTTATAGTGACGCGAAAGTGGTGCGACCAAAAAGTGTTCACAAGCGGTCTTGGTGGATGGGGAGGAAACTATACGTACCATTGTGAAGTGTGAGCATATTGAGCTGATAAGAGAAGATTTCATGAAAGTCAGTCTATGTGTTGGAATCATGTGGGTTGATATAAAGGGTAAAAACGTCAGCAGATACGGATACTACATCATAAGGTTGTGTCATAGAAGACGATTCGAGACACTATGCAGGTTAGTTTCAGACAAAGACGGAAAGAAGAAGCGAAAGTTTGACGACAATCTGTTTGGCGTACTGTATCCAAAGTTAGGATGGTGCGACACCAGCGATCAGTATTACAGCGAGTGGTTTAGAAAGAAAAAATATCTATGGTTTAAGTATATAGAAGCCATGAATAGTATACCGTGGAAAATCCATTGACAAAAAGACGAGTCAAAGTTGGTGGACGGGTGTACAAACGTGACAGTTAAAGTCACTTTCGAGAAAGCGTTGGAACACGATTTGACGACGTATAAAAGCGCTTACTTTAACAGCAAAACCTTCACCGTTGTTAATGAACCTGACATCGCGATTGTTGTCAAACGTGGTTCACAGCAACTTTCAACACGAATAGCTGAGTGGTTGTCTGAGGGGTCTGGGTGGGTCATTGAACGCGTGGACGGTCATTACATTAATATTGTGATTTACAGACCTTTGATGGGGTCGAGCTATATCGCGTTACCTATTTATGTTTGATTACCGTGAATAATAAGGACGACAACGAGTTCTTTAGATGGTGCATGCACCTAGCACATAAGTTCCCTGTTAGAAAGGACCATGCACAAAAGGTGTCTAAGTATATGTTACACATTTAAACGAGCTAAATTACGATGGAATTGACTTCCCAGTCACACTTAAAGACTACAACGTGCATGATTGAGAGAGCTAATGACATCAGTATTAACGTCTTTGTGTACGAAAATAAACAACCATTCCCTGTGTACATTTCTAAGGAGATATATGAAGACCATATGGACTTGCTGTTGTTAACAAATAAAGACAACAGACATTATGTGTATATTCGCGACTTTAATAGATTTATGCATGTTTCACCAAACTAAGTATGAGGGAAGAAAGCACTTTTGTAGGTACTGTTTACAATGTTTCAGTCGCGCGGAAGTGCTTGAACGACATATTGAAGTTTGCTTGGTGGTGGATGGAAGGCAAGCGATTAAGATGCCTCAAAAAGGTACGAAAGTGAAATACGAAAATTATAATAGACAACTTAATGTGCCATTTGTGATATACGCAGACTTTTTAAGCTATGACTAGAAAGGTACACACCGCAACACCATCGAGTGAATCTACACGAACGCTTACCAGAGACACATTGACTGTGGGTATGGGTATAAACTGGTTTGTTGTTACGATGAACGGTACAGCAAGCCAGTCGATGTAAATCGTGGTGAGAACGCTGTGAAGTTTATTGGAGAAATGTTAAAAGTCGTTGAGTATTGTAAAAAGGTGTCACGCTCTCACTTTAACAAAGAAATGGTGTTAACGAAAAGTAATAAGAAAGACTTTCGCAAAGCCAAAGGTTGTCACATTTGTGGTGTGGAGTACACTGACATTGACGTTAAAGTAAGGAAGGGACCACTGTCATGTCACAGGTAGGTATAGAGGGTCTGCACATCGTGATTGTAACGTAGACTTTTAGATTAACTGATAAGATACCTGTGATTTTTCTCCCATTTACGTGGTTACGACATCCACTTCATTATGCAGGAAATTGGTAAGTTTGGTCAAGACATCGATGTGATACCGAACAACATGGAAAGGTATATATGGCGTTCATGCATGCATGCTTGGCAAGCACCTGGTGTTTCTAGACAGCTTTCAGTTCATGAGTAGTGGTCTGGAAGCGTTGGCGAAGAATTTACCAGAGGACGGTTATGGTTACACTTCTGAGGTGTTCCAAGGTGACTACCATAACGACAGTGAAAAAGGGTTATTTGGAATATCCAGTTTATTTGCATAATAATAATAATAATAATAATAATCTTTAATAGCATAGATATTATACATATCAGATGTTACATGAGTGAGAATAATAAAATACATGAATATAATAATTTTAAAACAAGAATAAATTATACTTAAAAATCAGCCTATTTACATAACTATTCTTAAAACGCTCAGTTCTTATATTTGGACGAGTACATGTAGGGTTTCTTAACTTAAAGGATGAATCTTTTACTCTTGGTAGAAGAGATCTTAACGGATGCTGTGATTGAGATTTTATCTTATAAAAAATGCGCCTATCTCTTTTCTCAAGCAAGTCATAAATAGAATAAAGTTATTTCCTTATGACACCTTTCTAAAAAACACTGTACTGTAGCAAGATCTGATGTGCTAGCTCCATAAATTGAAAGACCATATGTCAATTTGGGTAAGATAAGAGATAAAAATAGATGGTCCATTTCCTTCTGAGCCCTCTTTCCTAAGGCTTCTTATAACAAAAAGACATTTATTTGCTTCTTTAAGCTTAATCGAACATGCTTAGCAAATTTACTATTGGTTTGAAAGGTGATGCCAAGTATCTTTATGGTGTCATGCTGTACTATATTAAAAATCATGTTAAAACTTGCTGACTGTCCTTTGTTACTGAAAATAAGTTCCTTATACATTTAGTCGGGTTGCAAGTCATGCTGTTAATATCAGACCAGTCCATAAAATGAGTAACTGCAGTATTTGAAATATCTGTAGTATCTTTACTTACAATTATCTGCAAATTATCTGCATAATGTACACAACGACTATCCATTGGCTCCTGAGAAGATGGAGATAACGGTTGATATGCTGTCTGCATGAGTACTGTAAGAAAATCAGAAATAAGTTCAATGTGAGCGTTGGTGACAAAGAGAAGTATGTGTGGCACTACAGAAATTTACAGCTGTACATAGAACTTGGATTGAAAGTGAAAAAGGTACATAGAGTCTTACAGTTTGATCTGCAGTCTAAGTGGTTGGGTCGTTATATCGACTTTAACACAGTCAAAAGAACTGGCGCTAAGAACGCTTTTGAGAAGGACTTTTTTAAAGTTGTGAATAATAGTGTATTTGGTAAAACAATGGGAAAATTGAGGAAACTAGATGTGAGATTGGTGATCAACCAGAATAAGCTAATCAAGTTGTCATCGAAGCCGACGTTTGTGTCTTGTTAGATATTTAGTGAGAACTTAGTTGCAGTCCATAAAATAAAATAAAAGAAACGTTGACATTAAACAGACCCGCGTATGCATGTTGGTATGTGTGTATACTCGACTTGAGTAAAACTCTGATGTACTATTTCCATTACAATTATATACTTAAAAAGTACTCAAATGGTAGCTGTAAATTACACTTCACTGATACAGATATAGTTTGCTGTACACAATCCGCGTTACACATGACGTTTATTCTGACTTTATGAAGGAACGTGAAAAGTTCGATAATAGTGATTAGTATCAACCAACTAGTGGTCTATTACAAATTCGGCATTCTGATTGGCTGAGCTACTCACTGTCTATTGGTGATAGACGGTGAGTAGCGTTACCCAATCACAAACCTTCTTATGTTGGAATATTCCTATCCTGACCAATCAGAAGCCACGACATATTCAAGCTGCACGGCCAAACCTGGAATCTAGTCCAAACATGGCGTCCGCTAAAATTTATATACGAGTGATGAAATCATGAAAACATTGGCCCGAAAGTAATGGCAAATTGTTCAGTTTGACATTTTCGAATAAGAAAATGAATTCGCTTATGCCTATGGAGTATATCTATACCAAATGTGAAGCAAAGTAATTACAATCTCGTTTTTTGTGAGCGATTGTTTATCAAGTGTCATCGAGCAACTCTACATTTTGAATGGGAGACTTCTACAAACAAAAAGGTAAAACTATCTGAAAATTTGGAACAATGTTAGAACTATCTGCTCTTAGTAGAAACTGACCATGGTCTATTACAAATGCTGCATTCTGATTGGCTACTCAACCGTTGTCTATTCGTGATAGACAACGTTTGGGAAACGCGCTCAAAACAATGGCAGAAAACTCTCGTTTTGGAGAGGTTTCAGATGAGTTTTAGGATAATTTTTTTGAGAATGCATGATTTGTAATAGTCCACTAATTTGTTTCTACTAAAACAATTAGACAACTCGTCCTCGTTGTCTATGAGCGAATAGTCAACTCAGGCTTCGCCTTCGTTGACTATTCGCTCATAGACAACTCGGACTCGTTGTCTAATTGTTAAATAGACAACTCGTTCTCGTTGTCTAATTGTTAATTAGCATATACCAAAACAGTGAATAGTGCTTTTCGCGCAATCTGATTGGTTCCTCTAGCTCGGGATATCCTGCACTATTCACTGTTTCGCAAAACAACATGGTGTCATTCTCTTGAACGATTTTCTTTTTACATAATGCAATAAATTGGTAAAAGCAGACAGGTAGAAAACAATTACTGTATGTAGGAAAATTATTTTAGGTAATATTTATGAAAAACAAGTTTCAAAGAGAGAATAGAAAGTGTTCAAAAATCCGCAGAACAACGAATGATATGCTCCGAAAACAAACTTGATTGAACGAACTGACTGTTGCATGTCAGTTTTCGTTCAAATATTTTGAAAGAAAAGTGTTCTCCGTAGTTCATATATCGATATTCGCCTTTATATATAGTTTGAGACAATTTGAATTGCCTTTCATATAGAATTTAATAACATTTACAACATTAAAAATCATTTCGGTTACAACAAAACCAAGCAAAACGTAAAGAATTAGTACGGTTTCAGCCATAAAGATTACCGCGATACACTGCCCAAGAAACTGGCGAGTAATGAACTGAATACTAAACAAATGACCTGGAAAACATACTACCGATTTTATAACAGTAAACACCCACAGAAATCTTTATAAATTAAAGGAAATTCAACGACTAAACACATGAAACATTGTCATTGCACTGACCGAAATAAAAACGCTTTGAAAAGAACAATTACTGTCGTTTACTCACCCAGAATTCATTAGTTATCGTTTGTCCTCAGGTTTTCCCACGAGTACAGTATTAAAATATTTCCTTTGAGTTAAAATCCAGTGGTCTTTTGCCTTACTTTGATCCAACTTCGAAAGGTTTTCAAAACGACCGGCTGCTGTCAGCTTTGCCTTGCGTTTCGCACCAATTCCTGGCTAAATTATAATGAAACTAACCGAAATATACTTATTTTTTATCAATTTGTTTTGGTATATGCTAAAACAATTATTCACCTCAGTGTCAGTGAATAGTGGTTGGATATTTCCACCACTATTCACTTCCACTTCGGTGAATAATTGTTAACTATCCTGCGGACATCCCATTTGTGCGCTGGGGTGCCAATTATACGAGTGCCATGTATTTACTCGTCAATGCCTTGTATTTGCTCGTAGGCCACTTCCTTATATGGAAGCTGACAATTAATTTGGGCACACGTAACCGATTTTATCCATGCCGAACCAAAAATAGCCTGTTTCTCAGTTATATATTTCTTGGCCCGGTTGTGATAAAAAGGTAGTTAACTTTAACTGTAGTTATCGTTAACTATATATTATTAACTATATATTATACTCTTAACTACTGTACGTTATTGAACTTAACCGCGATTTAACTGCCCGACGGCTAGTTAAATCATATAGTTAAGAGTTTTATACAACCGGCCCGACCCCCGCTGTTTCTAATTTAGCTCCAGAGTACTTGGACAACGGTAATATGTTGCTTAGCAAATATAGCGTCACCTTTTAAAGCTTAAAAATAACGAACATAAAGCGAGACAATATACACAATAAATGTTTGCACATGCATGTCATTTGAATAATTTCCTACACGTTCGCAGACGACTTAATTGTGGCTCGTTCGACAGGTTCGACCTGCCATAACGACTTCTATATACTTGCAAAGCAGACTAATTTGGTAGAAAACTATATATAGGCCAGCAGAAACTAATATATAGCTATAGGAAAGAAAAAGAATCCAAATACATCGACCATGACAGGGAATAACTTACTGGAATCTAGGTTAGAAAAATCAATCTGGAAACTAGGTTAGGAAAAACCATTCGATTTCACCTACGCATGAAAAACATCGACTAATTACTATCTGCAAATTAAAAACTAAAATAGCTGCATCAAGAAGGTAAGTATAGCCCTCATCATTTCAGTGATACATATTTAGTTTTAGTTTCTCTTATTTTAACATAATTTTACTAACTCAAACAAAGCAAGATTTAAGGAAACTCGCGTGAAGATAATGTTAGTATACGATTCCGGAAGTAGCATGACTTCATGAGTATTGCTCGATTAGTGATTGCGAAGCGGCTTGTTTGTGAAATGGCCATTGCACCAAAATAAGAGCTGGGAAATATTGAATAAACCTTACAGATGTCTGTGATCTTGAATGTGAACAAAGGTTTAGGATGTCCTGCGAAAAGGAGCCATAATAGTAATTGAACAATGTAAAAAGAATAAAGTATTTAATGTTTCTCTTGCATCACTGAGCACTATTAAATCATAATAGAATTTGATAAAAGAAAGTCTTATTCTGCTTCATTATCAATTTATAACTCTTCAAACTTAAAGCTTAAAAATATAATATTCAGAAACATACCACCAATAAATACGTGTGATTATCGCTTGTAAATATAACAAAATATATCGTATATAACTCTTAACTCTATAGACACTTCCCACGTCAAAACCGCGAACTTCGAACTGCAAACGCAACATCAACATGTCAATCACGATGATAAAAACGCCAATGTTATACATATAATGCCCTAGTATACACACTCCTTCTGTTATCCATCGATACAATCTTAATCTAGCTTTTATAATTTGTTATCTACGTCGTCAAATGCATCCCATATGATATCAGTGTTAAGGTTAATATGGAAATTGCACTTACGGCATCGCATTTATTAGTATGGCACCTGTCTCAGTCTAGCCAATCGAGTACTTTGAAGTAGAAAACAAGTCAACTACAGCAGCACACTGTTTACTCTTCTTGGGAAAGCGCCATTGCATACAGCTGAGTATACACGGTGTACAATTTATATCATATAAAGAGAGAGAGCACGGAAGTACTTTATAGATCAAGGCAGCGTTTCCGAGATCTTTATGACGCAAATTACCTCCGCACGACGAATGGCAATGAAAAGTGTCCAAGAACACCACTCCGAAATTTCCTCACAAAACTTTGGATCGGAGGGGATGGATAAAATACGCCTGAATGTCGGGGGACTTAAACACGAGACTTACTTCAACACCATCGGGCACCATCCAGATACACGGCTATACTGGATCATCGAAAGTGTCGTGAAGTCGCCCGATTACGATCCTGAAACGAC
>JAYKKM010000035.1:2195000-2305000 GCA_035772405.1 Chrysogorgia sp. JL179-B06 | reverse complement strand
CATTCGCCTGTAGCTGGACAACATGGATAGATGTTCTGTCCGTCGCACCATTCTACCTAAATGTCGTGATAAAACATCATCACAAGGCCATCGATGTTTTACTTGTAATACGTTCGTTGCGCTTGCTTCGCTTCTTTCGCCTAATCTATGGCCTCCAGGTACTGTCACACACGTTGAAAGCTAGCTCATACGAACTTATCCTCCTGATTTTCATGCTGCTCATACCGGTCATCCTGTTCTCCTCGATCGTCTACTTTATTGAAAACAGTTTGAATAGCGGCAACACAAAGTTCCGCTCTATCCCTCACTCATTCTGGTGGTCTCTGATTACCATCACAACTGTTGGCTATGGAGACATTTACCCCGAGTCGTGGCTCGGCAAAATCGTGGGCGGCATGTGCGCCATCTGCGGCGTTGTGATCGTCGCCTTGCCTGTATCCATTATAGGCAGTAACTTCACGCTGTTCTATACGCATGCGCAGGCAAGACTCAGGCTGCCAAAAAAGAAAACCAAGATCTTTCTGGAGACCGAATCGGAGGTGTATTCGCGGAAAAAATTCAACAGGATAGCTTTTCGTCGGAAGTTGACCTCCAGGCCAAATGATAGTTATAGTGTCACTTACGAGGATAGCTGCTGTTCTGCCTGCATGTCTAGCATACCGAGTGCTAAGAGGAACTCCAGTTTGGTGAACGACGAACATACATTGAGTTCTCCATCTGCCAATGGCAAGAAGGTCCCAAGAAAGAGGATGTCGAATATTTCTATCGAAATACCAATGGAGAACCTAACTGACCCGGGACGACACCGTAGCGGCGAGCTAGAACAGCAGCAGCACGAATCTTGCGTTGGCATATTTTCATGTTGTTCATCGACGAAGTTTCCGTTACTAGATTCATTAACAGTGAATAATGTTAACGAAGTAGACTCTGAAGATGTCATCGCCGATGGAATATCGAGTAAAGAGGAAAGAAACGTCCGTTTTTCACGCTCTGGTAATATACCCGAAATAGTTCCTCTTCTCTTGCAGGAGCGAGGAGACGGAGACGCGAACTCGACTGAAGGAGATGCATGCAGTGGACAGAAACTTAAAGAAACCGTGGCAAATAGCAGGCAGCATAGTTGTGTTGGTCCGCAGTCTTTCGATGGCAACGATGGCACAGCAGAATGTCCGGCCAGGCGCGATTCTGATATTGAAGTGAAGATTCATGTTCCTGAAGGGAACTGTCCGGAGAAATCCCGGACATGTCGGCGAAACACCCTGACAGCGGATTGGTTTAGGCAAGATTCTAGGTTTCAAGGTATTAGCGATAATTGTGCAGATAATAAGACGCGACACAATAACTCGTTAATTGTCGAACCAAGCGAGGATTTATCAGACAACGAGATATCTTGCTTTGAAGTACCATTTGATGGGCATTTTATCTCCAGACGAAGACAGTCAATTTTTTAGAAGGAATATATATGTTTAATAATTGTTTGTATGATAAGACAGGGCTGTGCCCCGAAACGTTGTCGAAATAAAGAAGAATTTTACTTGGTTCTCGTCTGATATATATATATATATATATATATATATACGTGTAGGTTTTGGTCTACGAAATGCAAAGAGTGCTCAACAACATATAGACTATAGTTAGAGCAAATAGATTTTCGCTTACCTCAAAACTGGTCTGCTACAACTTGTTTCATCTGTAAAAGAATCTTCAGGCAGTGACAATATCGAAAGGGATGGCCGCTTATTTATAGGCTTTCTGCCGGAAAGTGGGGGCGTATGTGGGGGACAAAGCATGAGGTCATGGCTTTGTTTGCGTTGATTACGCGAAATTTATTACGATGACGACACTGTGAAATTATTTCCGCTCTTTTGTTGAGTAAACTATTCTTATTTTTTTCTTTTAAAATACAAAATTTTTCTTCTAAACATAAATTGCATCGTTTTGATCCTCCTGTGTACGAAATAGAATGTTTTAGAATTTGCCAATTAATACTGAAATCTTTATTGTTTTCTTTCAATGTCCAAATATATTTCGAAAGTTCGGTGTCATTTTCATGCTTTTTATGTTGAAAAGATTTAGTGTGGTTGGCCAATCGCTCTTTGAATGTGGTTGCAGTCATACCAATGTAGTGTTTTATTTCGTTTGTGATGTTTACTGTCACTGTTGCTTTGTATACTATGTCTCTAGTCATGCATTGTTCTTGAAGCGGGCAAATGGTGTTCTCTCTACAACTGCAATTAGTAGCGTCCCTATCCTGCGGTTTGATGTTCCTAGCTATGCGTGCATTGTGCTTAGTGATTATTGACTTAACATTGTTCATGCAGCTGTAACTTACTTTAACTGTATTTCTGTTAAAAATCTTATGGAGCTTGTGGTGCGGAGGGAAATGTTTGTCAATTAGGCTAAGGAAATTACGTCCTATGTTAGTGCTGACGCTCTTGCTAAATGGTGGGTTGAACCAAATGATATTGCGTTGCCTATTCCTACGTGGTCGTTGCGGTGTATCATGAGTGTAGCTAAGTTCATGATTAAAGTTGCTGTGCCTAAGCGCGTTCTGATATAAGGGTGCAGATTCCTGAAAAGTTTGCTCATCTGACGAAAGGAGTTTAATGCGTTTGTTAATTGATGCAGGTAGTTGCCTTGTTATGCTTGGTGGATGGTTAGAGTGCATATTTATGTATAGCGGATCGTCATTGGGCTTCCTATAGGGCCTATAGTTTCCATTGTTAAGGTCGAAAGTTACATCTAAAAAGTTTACTATACGTAAATTTGATTCGGCGGTGATTTTTAGGTCAAATTGCTCGAAAATTTTGTGGAGATCTTTTATATTAACTTACTTTTATATCTTTTATATTAATATTTTCGCATTGTTTATGTATTATTTTGTTTGTATTGTGTATGTTTTATCAGGCGAAGCTAAATAAAATAAAAAATAAAATAAGTCTAAAGAAAATTTCCTTCTCTTGATAGATTTTTGCCTTATTTTTGACAAATTCCCTTCCAATTATCTTTCCAGATATCCTTCGAAAATACCCAATTGGTATTTGCTACCTTTGCTACCAATTACCACAATGACTAATTACAATTTACATCACTATATATATTGTATATTTAATACAAATATTTAAATAAATTTACTATTTTTTGGCTAGCAAAATGGCTATTAACATCAACATTAAATGGAATATTGGGGCAACCAATAGGATTTTTATGTATTACATCGAAACAATAAGTCAATATGTAATATAGCCGGAACTGTAACATAACCCGATTATGAGCTTGAGAGGAGCGGGGAGAATATACCCACAATCTCCATTTCACTAAGTGTATTCAGGTTACATGTGCTATCTCATCTTATTTCATGGCCATGTAAACGAGCTCAGGCAATGCAGTTAAATCATGTCATAGTAATGTCTAGAAGAAGAGGTAAGGCATAAATTTAAATCAGCGTCGTAGTCAGGATTGTGTGCGAGTGAGAGAGTGGGATGGAGTGGTTGGTGAATCATTGGAACAAAACATGTCTGGGGGCATGTCATCTAGGAAATTTTAAAATTCTAGAGGCTCTGTTTTAGGCTTCTTCCTTCGCTTTTTTGGTCCAGGATAGGTATTGAACTAATTTTATTGTTTATCTGAGCCATTGTGTTTACACACACCAACGTTTTTCGAGGCAGTACGGGTATTGTAGAGATCGAAATGTGTGACATGTAATTTATGTATATATGTTTATTTATGTTAATTTGATGCGTGTATATATAAGAATTGTGTGAGAGTGTGAATAAAAATTATTTCGAGAATAAACCCAAGAAAAGACGACTATAAAATGGTCCTTCGAACCGGATGCTAATAGCGTTCTTTGATTGACTCCAAGTGTTGAAGACCTTGGAGATGCGATATGGATGAGCTACGAACACCATTAGAAAACAATGACAACGCCGTTAGACTTGGGGTACTTGGCCAGAACGTTCAAGACGTGGAACTGAGAGGCAATGAGAATGGTCAGGAAAGTATACGAGACCCAGAGACTAAGTTGCTCGATATGTAGCAGTTGGTCATGAAGATGTTTATCAAGGAAGAGATAAAGACGAAAGACAACCCAATGCTCGTTTGGATTCGGAAGCCGTGGCAGCCGAAAGATTGGTAAAGCTTAAGAATTCAAGAAGTGGACATCAAGGACACTTAACTGACTCGAATAATAAGATGAGTGCTTTTTATCGGCATCTCCTTCGTGTACCGGACGTCACGAATGCCCTTTTCGTTTATGAAGAGTGATCTAAAAGGAAAACTGAACTTTTATATAAGGTCAGCCTTTATATCAGGGGCAGAGAAGTTTGTCACGAGAGAGAAACAATTCTCGAGAGAAAAAACCGAGTTATCTTTGAAGCAGTTATGCGATCGACAAAGCATAGAAAGGGAAGCCGAGCGCCGTAACAGAAATTGAAAGACGAGATCGAAATTGCAAAGTTAGACGAACGATACGCTAACGAAGAAGAGCAAAATTTATTCGAGACGAAGTTGTAGGTCTTGAATTTGCATGTAGTTCCGCTAAACTGCGTCAATCTGTGCAATACAATTTTGACGAGCGAAAAGAAAAATATGAGCCGATGATGCAACCAGGTTCTGGTTTTGGTTCTCCCACTGCGGGTATCAGTGGCGGAAATTGTGGTGGTGGGGGGGGGGGGGGTTGCGGGTATGTTGCAAGGAATATATTGAAAATGGGGAAAATGTTACAGACGCAACTTATTAATACTTATAAATATCTTGTTTGCAATGCCGCAGCCATCATGGTACCCAGACCCATCCAAGGATGGGTCCATACGCGGCAGATATTTGCGGCTGGGAAACTGAGATTAGCGCTTGTCCACGGACTGAGTTCGAACATGCGAAATGAGGAGCTATCATTAAACCAGCTATTGTGGTCTAGTGGTAATACCACACGCGTCTATGAGCTGGGAGACACAGGTTCAAATCCTGTGTCGGATCACCACTCAGGGTCTCAAAAATAATTGAGGAGAAATTAAATACTGCAGCAGCAGCAGCAGTAGTAATTTTAGAAACTAGTAGTTTACATTACAATAACATATAAATTCGTGTTCTTCTTTGTCGGGAACTGGGCGACCGGAAGTGAAAGTTATTATAATTATGGCGCGCGCGGTTTGTTTATATTCTTTATATATGCCAATCAAAATCGAGTTGAGAGCGTGGGTGATTATTTAATAAACGAAGCAAAAACTTATTGTGACTTGTTCTGGATACGTTCCTACGGAGGTATTTAAGGAAATCCAGTACACCTATGCGAAAGAGGAAGTCATTGTATATTTCACATATAGAAACTCAAAAAAAAAATTTGACAAACTTTTCAAAAAAATACGGTTGAAAATAATCTATTTTCTCAATATTACAGTCTTAATGTATTCAATAATTTTTAAACCAAGACAACTTCGTTATTTAAATGCCAAATGCATGCGTTGATTTTCAGCCCATGTGAAAGAGGAAGTCTGTCTATTCCACATATATAGAAACTCAAAAAAAAATTCGAGAAAATTTTCCAAAAAATATGTTTGAAAATAAAGTATTTTCTCAATTTTCTCAATATTTCAGTCTTGATGTATTCAATGATTTTTAAACCAAGATGACTTCGTTATTTAAATACCAAATGCGTTGATTTTCAGCCTATGCGAAAGAGGAAGTCTTTGTCTATACACATGTTGAAACTCAAAATAAAAATTCAAGAAACATTTTCAACAATAAACGGTTGAAAATAAAGTATTTTCTCAATATTTCAGTCTTGATGTATTCAATAATTTTTAAACAGCGATATCTTCGTTATTTAAATGCCAAATGCATTGATTTTCAGCTCATATGAAAGAGGAAGTATTTGTCTATTCCACATGTGAAACTCAAAAAACAAATTGGAGAAAATTGTCCAAAACATATGGTTGAAAATAAAGTATTTTCTCAATATTTCAGTCTTGATGTATTCAATAATTTTTAAACCGCGATAACTTCGTTATTTAAATACCAAATGCGTTGATTTTCAGCCTATGCGAAAGAGGAAGTCTTTGTCTATTACACATGTTGAAACTCAAAATAAAAATTCAAGAAACATTTTCAACAATAAACGGTTGAAAATAAAGTATTTTCTCAATATTTCAGTCTTGATGTATTCAATAATTTTTAAACAGCGATATCTTCGTTATTTAAATGCCAAATGCGTTGATTTTCAGCTCATATAAAAGAGGAAGTATTTGTCTATTCCACATGTAGAAACTCAAAAAACAAATTCGAGAAACATTTTCAATAAAATACGGTTGAAAATAAAGTATTTTCTCCATATTCTCAATATTTCAGTCTTGATGTATTCAATAATTTTTAAACCGCGATAACTTCGTTATTTTAATGCCAAATTCGTCGATTTGAAGCCCAGGTGAAAGAGGAAGTCTTTGTCTATTCCACATGTAGAAACTCAAAAAAAAAATTCGACAAACATTTTCAACAAAATACGGTTGAAAATAAAGTATTTTCTCAATATTTCAGTCTTGATGTATTCAATAATTTTTAAACCGCGATAACTTCGTTATTTTAATGCCAAATGCGTTGATTTGAAGCCCAGGTGAAAGAGGAAGTCTTTGTCTATTCCACATGTAGAAACTCAAAAAAAAAATTCGAGAAACATTTTCAATAAAATACGGTTGAAAATAAAGTATTTTCTCAATATTCTCAATATTTCAGTCTTGATGTATTCAATAATTTTTAAACAGCGATATCTTCGTTATTTAAATGGCAAAAGGGAGGCCGAGTCAGCGATATATCAGCGGTTTCACATAAAAGGTTCTTGAAAACAAAATTAGATACTGCAGAATAAAAAATACAAATTGCCGTATAACTACAAATTTAGTACTATACAGCTATACTGTAACTGGAACTATAAAAGATCGTAGATGATGTTTAGAATTACAAAACGCATACATAGAGAGATTTATATTTTAGGCCACCTTCACTGACAAGTAATAAGATCATCTGACATTATCCATATGGCATTAACCAGAATAATATTACATATAAACGGCCGTCAAGGCAGTAGTGGGTTAAATAAATGTATAAAAGTTTGTTTCATTTGTCGTAAAATGGAGTTAGAATGCAAAAATTTTTAAGTACAAATTAGTCAAATGCGAGTACACAGTAGGGGTTTCCACAAGTTGCTCGGCAACTTTTTGGCAACTTTTCGTTCTACAAGCAACTTTTATTTTAACCGGCAACTTTTGTAACTTCGAGCAACTTTTCCTAAATTTGACATTTGTTTAGCGATTTTGAGTTTTTCACAACGTTTACTTTCATTTTGTGTTGAAATATGGTAGACCATATTAGGATAATAATAAACAATTTTTGCTCTCCAAGACCCAAGTCCAGTCAATCTCAATATCTCTTTATCGGTATTTAATACTCGGTAATTTTAGCCGCTAGGGGAATTAATACCGGAGTTATTTGCACTTTTGGCTTCCCAAAATTCAAAATGGCCAACATATTTACACAAAAGTTGGTATTTGACATTATCATAATTGTTTTAAGTTTTGACATTACGCCGGGTTTTATATTCGATTACATAGAACTATATATAAAATAATATGAACTATGAAGTAATATATTAAAAAATTGTTTCATCAAGACACATTATATTATGTACAAAGAAGTGCATTGCATTTTTTTATAAAGACACATATTTATATGATTACTCTAAACATCATCACCAGGTATGTATCGACTCTTGCTCAAAATAGCAGCACTTGGCAGCACAATTAAAGCAGCAACTTTTGAGCAACTTTCTTGAAAACTAGCAACTTTTTGAGAAAAACGGGCAACTTTTAGGCAACTTTTCTTCTTTTTTTGAGCAACTATTATCAGAATTTCGAGCAACTTGTGGAAACCCCTAGTACACAGTGCAGTACTGTGCAGTCAATGTGAGTGGTTATGACTGGAAGGACTGACGTTTTCAAAAATTGCTTGAATTGCAAAAATTTTGTCATGTAATATTCCATGAAACAAGTAATTCTAGTGTCTATACACTACTTGTGATATTTATTTTGAAAATATTTTGTAATTTTTTACAATTAACCCGAAGAGAAAATTTTCAAGATTAACGCGAATTCGCCAGTGTAGTGCTATGAATCATGTGGGACTAGCATGCGCTTACAATCAGAACGTATTACAATCCAATAGCTTATTCGGTTACAATGCTAAAATAATGCCAATAATTTATTGGTTACAACGTGCGGAATGGGTCTGATGAACATTTTAGTAGGTACTTCATCACTAAAGCTGGTGGGACCAGAGAATTTATGAGTTCGAGTTACGTTCGAGTTCGAGTTTGAGCCGAGTTCGGGCTGACGTTTCATATAAATATCCCTAATTTAAAACATAGTCCTAACCCCAATATAACCCTAATCCTAACCCCCCGTCTAATGGGTTTTCTAACCCCCCGCCTCGTGGTTTTCTAATATAAAAGGATCGTCCAGAAGACGACTCAGACTTAGTACCTCACGACGATGGGTTAGGAAAACACTGAATACGGGAGCTTGGGTTAGGAAGACACTTAAGGCCGGCGGCCCCCGTTAGGGTTAGGATTGGTGTTGTGTTGGGGATAGCTTCTATCATCAAAACAACACGAATGGGCAATTGATGATTATCATCAAAATAACGGTGTTCTAGTAATGTCTGAAACCGCTGGGTCGACATTTTGTTGGTTTAACCAGTAACTCTAAGGCAACTCGAGATTAACTCGAAATTAATATATTAATTAACTCATGGATCACAAGAATCTTGTGACAAGATCCCAAAGCTGGTTACTTCATGTAAGCCTGTCCCCACCCAAAACCAAAATTTTGTCCAAAACCATTTTGTGATCCTAACATGAAGTGGTAATCAACATTTTTATGTGGAGCCGCTGATATATCGCTGACTCGGCCTCCACTATCGATGTCAAGCCAACTAGAAAATAGTCTATTTAGTCTACAGTACTGTATGATTAAAATTTCTGTTCTCCTGGAATGAGCTCAAGAAACAAAAGGGCCAAAAAGCAATCTTTGGAGAATGGTGGGTTCTATTTTTATTGTTTCTTTCACTTCTAAAGCTAAGTCTAACTAATACGATTTTATTGTATATAAATATACAATAATAGTTCAATAATAGTATTAAAATAAACAATTAGATAGCTAAACGCAAGCCCAAGGCAAGGTATTATTTACAATAATATTATTATATTATTAATATTATTTACAACAAAGTGCTTGGGACTGAGAGTTCCCAAAACCCCCTATTATTAGGTGATGCAAACATGGTTAAAACAGATTCTATTTCTAATTTATAAATTAAACATTGAACTAAACAATAACAAGTGAAATAAAATTAGAAATAAAATTATTTAATTATAATAATTATATTTATTCAGGATACCCACGTCACCGAAGTGTTTTTCAGTGGGGTCCTGTAATACTTCACAAGATTACATTACGTTACAGCGAACATCACATTACATTACATTATTATTAATATGAGTATTTTCATGAGCGGTCCGGAACGTGAAATCCTGTAATTTGATTGGTTCCCGAACGGTTTGGAACTTGCACCGTTCCGGACCGCTAGGTAAGAACGAAAACAAAGTTTCATCACAGCGAAAACAAATTAATTTTTATTGTTCAACCAATTAAAAAAGGAATCCAGTTGAATTTCTTATAGGAAGCCAAATATAGGTTTAAAAAGCCAGAAAAATGGGGTTATTGTTTATAAAAGTTGCATGTTTGATGCATATTTCAAAATAATAAAATATATGTTTTTATACATTATTTGTCACTGGTTTATTATGAACGTTTTCAAGATTTTTGGTCATATAATAAACTACTTATTGACCTCGCTTGTTCTGTCTGTTTCAGACCTCCATTTTCTGCATGGACCTCAGCTTGCTGCGCTCATTCGGTCCGTACTATAAAAACGTCCGTCCGATGTTTCACTAGTACAGACCTCATGCTCGGTCAATAAGTAGTAATTACATCACATCACATCACATTACTATAATAAACTGTACAATATATGCTCTCACATCTTGTATGTGAGATGTGAGATTGTGGCACCTACGTCACAACCGAACACATTATGGAAGACAGCGAAAGTTAGCCTAGATTGTTTGTTGCATCTATGGCTGCCACCACTTTTGTTGTTTATCGGAACCATTTGCAAATGACCGACTTCACCGACCGTCAAACATTATTTTAGTCAGGCGCTAACTTTCACTCGATCGGCTCATGTGGTTTAATAGTGGGATTGGCTCATGTGGTTTAATAGTGGTACTGCCAGGTAATTTGTCTTTAGGTTTTAACCAAGGTAAATGTTGTATATCGAAATCTTAGTATTGAACCTTGTTGTTTATCGGAACCATTTGTCAGAACTGATGTTTGAAGGGTACAGGTGTATATGAACTGGTGGTTGGATCAGGACCAATGCTATTGACGGCCCTGATGACAATTCCAAGCATTGGTGACAATAGGTAAAAGGATCCCGGTCAGGGCTGCCGAGAGAAATTTTGGGCCCCTGGTCAAAACATATTTGTGGGGCCCACCCTCCTGCCATGGCACTGATTGCAGTGATAAGGGCCCCTGTGACAGCCACGAGTCCATTACAGTTATAAGGCCTGCATAAGAGAATCGATGAAATACAATGATTAATGCTAAAAATTCAGTTGTTAAATCGTTCCACAGTTAAGATGATGTATAATATACTATTTTGTTTTGTTAAAAATGGGCCCCCTTTTGCCGTAGGCCCCTGGTCAAGGACCAGGCTGACCCCCTCCCCCCTCGTCAGGCCTGATTCCGGTTACCACACCTGTCACCCAACCATCGTTTACCAAGATCGTTTGTTGCATCTATGGCTGCCACCACTTTTGTTGTTTATCGGAACCATTTGCAAATGACCGACTTCACCAATAGTCTAACATTATTTTGGTCAAGCTCTACTTTCACTTGATTGGCTCATGTCATTTAATAGTGGGATCGGCTCATGTGGTTTATTAGTGGTACTGCCAGGTAATTTGTCTTTAAGTTTTAACCAAGGTAATCTAGTATTGAACCTTGTTTATCGGAACCATTTGCAAATGACCGATAGACTCTAATCTACTTAATTTGTAATGTTAAAGACGGAAATGTGGTTGAGGGAGACAAATATTATCAAATTGTTTTGTTTGGTGATAAAATGTACTTTCTATTTTAGGTGTATACTGTATTGGTGTTTAGTTTCATCATTTCTCATAGGAGCAATTTTGTTCGCGCTGATCAGTATTCCGATCAGACATTAACTGCGTTTGGGTATCACGCAACTCAAATCAAACGAAGCCAATGTGCTCGTCAAAAAACCAAACGAAGCCGATTGTGCTCGTTAAAATCAAACATAGCGAAGCCATTGTGCTCGCTAAAAACAATACAAACGAAGGCATGATGTGTGCCTGTTGACTGTCTACAGACTTTATAAACTATAAACGAAGTGGGATTGCTTGAAAATATAACCTGGTGATTTATTTCCAAAATACTGTACCTCGAGGGAATGCAACGCCCTTTGAAATCAAAGGGGTAACTGTTCAGTTAACAAATTCTGAGATAACCCAAAAAAGGCATCCTTACTTCATCAGGCCAAAGTGCAAAAGAACATGTGAAACAAAAACGTTCAAAGGAAACTGAAAATGAGAAACAAACTAGATTGGAAAATGCTAGAAATTATAAAAGAATAAGAAAACAAGCTGTAGAAACTGAAAATGAGAAACAAACTAGACTGGAAAATGATAGAAAGTATAAGAAAAGAAAACGAGCTGAGGAAACTGCTATTGAGAAGCAAGCTCGACTTGCAAATGCTAATCAAAACATGAAAAAGAAATGTTCAGAAAAATCTGAAATTAAAAAATCTATATACTAAACTTGAACAATGTAGTACCAACAAAATTACAAATCAGCAAGATTATTTGAAAGAATTTGACATTATTCAAAACGGTAGTATTCACGAACAAAGTTGGTCAAAATATAATATTAATAAATTTCGTAAATCTGTCGAAATGTTTCTTAATAATATAGCAAATTAATGTTCTACAAATCAAAGTAATGGCAATGTAGCTAGTAGCCTCGATAATATATAATACGCTGTTATCTCGATAATATATTTATTTACAATAATCGTGCTTCTATTTTTGTTTCATATTTTAAGTTGCATTGTTCAGTTGATTGTCTCACCTTAGGTCTCATGTCAGCAGACACATGTCCGCATTGCGTACCTATTTTTAAAGTACCCCTGCGACGAAATATATTACGTTTCCTGGCATTTTTTGTTACAGAACATCATTTTAGGTAATAATTAATGTTCGCATTTGCAAAAAAATGAACAACAAACATTCTATCACAAAAAATTTAACCTGCAAAGTCGCCCAGATTTTGTCCGCCATTGCTCAAAACTGGTTCCAGACGAGCCCGCGATTCCGCAACAGTATGTGATTGTGACGTCAGAGACTCAACACTTGACAAAGCTTTATGGAAATTATACAACAAGTTACAACAGAACGTTTTCCCCAAGTACCTTACTACCTTTATATTCATACACAACTAGCCACGTGTTGAGTCTTTGACGTCACTTCCTCTAATCGCAACCTAAGCGTCCGGGTCGCCACCTACCACTATAGGTACACTATACTATCAAATTTTGTGATTGGTTGATTAAAACAATAAAACAATAGAATCAACCACAAAGAAACCAATGTCCTAACCCTAACCACCTACGTTCCATACAGCCAATCACAAAACCTGTTCATTTTAGGTACGTATTTACCGAAGCGTCCGGAACATGTTAGAGTAATGGCGGCCGTATAATCTCGTATAAAAACAGTCTGAAAAGGCGACTTCCTATGCTCGCAATTGCTTGAAATTTGGCAAGTTAAGTAAGAACACCATGGATGCTCTTTACAAATTTGTAAAAATTCGGGATACCAAAAATTTGATCACACGGGGCACTTTAAATATTGTTGGCGAGTTTAAACCAATCATTGCCAAAATTATTGAGATACAGCATATTTATGTTCTTGTCCGCCAATTTACTTTGTATTTAGCATTTTAACTCTAAGTAATGGGTAACAATGGTTTTTGGGTGAAACATATACTGTATAAACACACATCTTTTTAATTTTGTAGAAATTATTTTTCTTAGATAATAAAATAACAATTTAGTAATTAGTTGTGGAGGCAAACTTAAATATTGGAGGGGGGGGGGGGGGCGGGCTGAGCATAACTTGCCCGAATAAATGATGACGTGAAATATTAATCTCTTTGAAGTGCCACTACGATGAAAATTCACCCCCGTCTTTTAGATTTTCTTTAGCATAGAATAATATTTCAGGGTCGAAAGTGATCATCGATGTAAGAAAAAACTAAAAAATGGTATTTTGAAGTAAGTATTTTGAGCTCTGAAATCACTATTATTTAGGCCACCATTACTAAAAACGTGTTCCAAGTGAAGCCCGCAATTTCAAAAGGTGATATTGTTTGTGACGTCAGATTCCCAATGCTACGCCTGAATTTCAGTCGAGGTTACTTGTTTTCTTCGAGAAGTAGATGAAATGTTCAGACGAAGAATTTGAAAAAACGACCTTGATTATTACTTGAAGAATTAGCCATGTGGAGTCTTCGCGTTGAAAATCTGACCTCACTTCGTTACTGGTCAGGAACATGAACGATTAATGGCGGACATAACAACTCCAGATTCGGAGTCAGAAAAATAATATTTGCCATCGTCGAATCGCAAAACGGTTTCGACCATGTAATATTTAGCAGCTCTGCTTCATAAATACATAAAAATATCGATAGGTAAAAATTTGATCGTAGTACCACTTTAATGCATAACTCATGAAGAACACAAATTGCCATCGTTATGCATATTAAGCATTATTATGTTTACTTTTTTAAGCATTATTACGTTTTTCGTTAAAGGGACACTCCGGCCCAAATACAAATGTAGTTCATATGAAAGATCTTACTGACTTTAGATTATTTCCAAAGTTTCAGCATTCCTATCAATTTAGTTAAGAAGATGTGGCTAGTTGAAGTTGGAGAGTTTGTCCAATTTCGACGCCATTTTGTTTCTCAAATATGACGTCACTGAGTGACGTGTCTCGTATTATGCCTAAGAAGCTCCTCTACTTTCCTGCATGATGAACTAAATAGTTTATTTCGACTAATTTTCGTCCAAAGACCATTCACAATAACTATCACTATGTGATCGCCATCAAAACAACTCCACTGACGATAAAGAATCACTCAATGACGTCATATTTTCAAAACCAATATGGCGTCAAAATCCACAAATTTTCAACTTCAACTAGCAATATCTTCTCAACTAAATTGATAGGAATGCTGAAACTTTGCAAATAAACTAAAGTCAGTAAGATCTTTCATATGAACTGCATTTGTATTTGGGGCGGAGTGTCCCTTTAAAACATGGACATACATTAGAAAGACATGTACAAAAATTTTGAATTTTTTATTCTCTGAACTAGTGTATTTCCTGCAATTTGAGGGCACTTTTCTCGTTTTTCAGCCTGGGCAGTGTGCATGATTCGAAGTATTATTTTAATAACCGTTAAAGTAACACAGATTTTCCAAATTTAGACAGCATGGATATCTCTCCCGCGCATGGAGAATGCGTTGTACGACGGCAGAAGAGAAGGAAGGAAAAGCAATTAGCCGCAAAACCAAATGTTTAGACAATTGCCGGGCCCAAGCCTGGCTATGCTACTGACCATTTCTCAACGAAGAACAACAATGAAATCCCAGCCTTAATTCTCTCAATGAGAATCCCCGTTATAATGTCATTAAGTTGCATTCAAATATTAGAGTAATTTAAGACAAGGGGGTTGCAGCCCCCGGGCCCGTACGCCTATGTTTTACTCTACTTCATTCTTAACTCTGATCCTGCTAAGTTCTGAATAGTTCTTGTAAGAACTATATCCAACACTGCCATTCACCACGGTAGGGTAAATGCATTTTTCAAAGCAATATTTATATTGTTTCCCCAAAATTTGGGATTTAATTTCTGGATAGAACAAGCAATATAAACAGAACTAGTATTCACAGACCTTACGCCATTACTAGTCAGCGCTGTGACACACTGGTTACGAGTAACATGATAAGGCTGAATTTTTTTTCCAAAAAACAATGCTCATGTTTTGTTTTTCAAAATAAATTTGAGGAAATAATCATTTAAGTTAGTTTCTACTAAGAGTAAAATGCAAAGCACCAGGCATCAAAATTCTTGTAGTGTATAGGAAGATGTTTTAGGTTAGCGGGCTTGTCGAGCACCGAAGGGGTATGCTCCCTCTAAACATTTTGATTTTCTCTCTCTGAAACGCGATTTCCTGGATTTTGAGGTCAGTTTTACAACAAAATATTATGATCATAAACAGCATAATTTTAGTCTACCTCTACTTCCTTCGTCAATATCTGACTAGTTTCTGGAAACTAGTTGCACGTGGTTGAACTGGTCTGTGTTTGAAACTTATGTACGAGCAAGTGCATATGCTTCAAGGTTTAAATTCTGGTGCAATTGCTAGAATTGTAGCGAAGAAAATACTAGTTCAGATGTAAATATCGGATATTCCTCTGCGCCATACGTCTGTCCTAACTGGCAGCAGAAAACTCGAATTGTTAGGGGCGCCGCGGCAATTTTCCGTTTCGTAAACGGTCGTTGCCACCAGTTACGGTCGATGCCACCATTTCACTGGCGTTAACGCGTCACACCACGCGTTTCTCCGACCTGTCATTGGAGTATAATTAATTACTCTATCAAAACGACAACCGCTGTTTACATATTTATCTATATCTAAATAGACCAACGAATACACAGAAACTTATTGCCAGCTATTCCGTACTTACACGAGTGCTGAATAAACTTTTACTTTCAAAAAGGTTCGAAGAACACTAAACTCTAACCTTAAACCTTAAAACACTAACCTTAAAACGCTAACCTTAAAACACTAACCTTAAAACACTAACCTTAAAACTAACCCTGCTTTAGAACGGAATAGCTTTAAGCATACATTCTTGTTGTTTGCATGTGCCGTGGCATTAAAATATATTTCTGATAAAATAGAATTCATACGTCTTCAATCTCCCGGTAATATAAATCGTGCGAAAATATTTATAATATGAGTTCAACTGTTCAAGACATAACCATTCTTTCTTTATTTATTAAATACAATCGATAGGTTTCCGTGTATTAATTTTCCGTGTATTAACCGCCATTGTTGGTGTATGAAAATCAGTGATGAAAATGCGGTTTGCGTGGCGTGAAATTTTCATACGCGTGTGCGATCATATCGTGTTTCAGAAGGACAGGATGTGACACGTTAACGCCAGTGAAATGGTGGCATCGACCGTAACTGATGGCAACGACCGTTTACGAAACGGAACATTGCGGCGCCGCGCCCCCTGCTTCCTACAGCTATGCCCAGGTTTACCCATAATATGTAATATCCACAATTTTGCTAACAAATAAAAGTTTGTCAAAAGTTGTTTATAAATACTACAATGTGTACAATTATGCAATTACAAGTTGCATATACATGTATTTTGTGCAACACTTGTTGCATTAAAAGTAGACATTAATCCCTGGACTGTAAGCAAAATCTACTAGTCATATTACATCTTGGTGACCAGTAAGTGATGCATGATATTTGCCGTACAACTAGATAATACTTATTTTGAGCACTGTACAGAATATCGAAATCTTTATTTATTGATATTGCTAAAATGAGATATTTATTGCATAAAATTTATTATCAACTTTCAGGAGATTTCAAGGCCTCCAGGAAAACAAAGGTAGAAAACAACTTTAATTTAGTATTACTGATATACTAGTAATATTCTATATTAATATACTGATTACATGTAATATTATATTATATACATGTAATATTCTAGCAATGATATTGGAATTTTCATTTTTTATTATCAAAGAATGCAAAAAATAAATAGCCAACATTTTTAGGGCTTTGCCTCTCAATGCTATTGGAGGTGCATGTTGAGAGGCGAAGCCCCAAAAAGTACTGTCAGTCTGTCATACTTTTGAATACTTTGTTCTGAGTCTAATATGTACATTTGTTAATTGTCATCACAACAAAATTGCTGTCTAGCAGGTTTATCTGTAGTTCCATACTGTGACTTAAAAATTATAATAATACTGCATGACTTTGTTGTCTTAGGTTGTTGAAAGGGGTGACAATATCGATGATCCAGCAGCAAGTAATGGTAGGTTAACTTACCAGTAAAAGCTACAGTACAACAGTCAGTATGATTAAATATATGAAAGTCATAGAGTAGCTTAATGGTTTCTAAAATATATTGGTTTTATTATTTGTTGCTTTTTATTGGTTCTACTATAGTCAGGTGATCTGACTGTGAGAAAAAGAACTGGGACTTACGTAGTAATATATACCAGAGTGAAAGTTTTGTTTTACAGTACTGTACATCTTTGATCCATTGTAAATGCATGAATATATTTGTTTTTAAACGTTTTGAAAAATTGTAATGCCACCGTAATACCAAATTTCACCAAATTTCGAATTTTAAAGTGTACTACAATCAAATTTTTACTTATCGATATTTTTACGTATTTATAAAGCAGAGCTGCTAAATATTACTCGGTCGAAACCGTTTTGCGATTCGACGATTGCAAGTATTATTTTTCTGACTCCGAATCTGGAGTTGTTACGTCCGCCATTAATCGATCATGTTCCTGACCAGCGTAACGAAGTGACGTCAGATTCTCAATGCGAAGACTCCAAATGGCTAATTCTTCAAGTAAATCCATAGTGATCAAGGTCGTTTTTTCAAATTCTTCGTCTGAAAGGCTAGACATATCATCTACTTCTCGAAGAAAACAAGTAACCTGGACTGAAATTCAGGCGTAGCATTGAGAATTTGACGTCAGAAACAATATTACCTTTTGAAATTGCGGGCTCACTTGGAACACGTTCTTAGTAATGGTGGCCTAAATAGTAGTGATCTCAGAGCTCAAAATACTTACTTTACATCGATGATCACTTTCGACCCTGAAATACTATTCTATGCTTAAGCAAATCTAAAAAACGGGGGTGAATTTTCATCGTAGTGCCACTTTAAGCGTTAAATTGGAGGAAACGCTAAATTTGAATCATTGGTGAGGCCACGGCCCACGGGTGGAATGTCCGGACGCCCACTTTTCTTCAAATCTCGTACCCCAGAGCCTGTGTTCGTTTTGGCCTGTGCCAAGAAACGAAGGTTCCCCAGATGAAATAGTCCCCAAAATTAGGTCTTTCGTTCCCAAAGCCCTCGTCCCAAGCCGACTAACTTTGGAAACGCTAAATAAAGCAAGCTTATACTTTCGATTTCGAAGATGGAAAGTAATTAAATTTTTTCCACGAAGCCGTAGATAAAGCGTTGCACGTTCGTGGGAGAGAGAATGTGATGTTGAGGGAGGAGCAGTACGAAACGCTGAAGGTCATTGTTTTTGACAATAGAGACTGCCTTGTCATTTTGTCGACAGGGTTTGGTAAATCTTTGATTTAAAGTTGTAAAGGTTTTGCTGTGCAAGCTGTGTTAAGTTGTCAATACTCTGAGCTCCAGACTGGACTCGAACCCGTATTTAACCTTGCTCTGCCATCTGAGTTCTAGTGGCTCAATGGTTAGAGCGTCTGGCTAGCATTCAGAAGGTTGCGGGTTCGAGTCCTGTCTGGAGCTCAGAGTTTTTCTTGACAACTTAACACAGCTTGTACAGCAAAACCTTTACAACTTTACAAGCATCAAGCTGCAACTACCTAACTTAACTAAATCTTTGATTTACCAACTTTTACCAGCTCAGAGGTTTCATTAATATTTATTTTGTCACAGTAGGCTACGTTTCAAAATTAGACGTCTGTTTGCTCTGAATGCCGTCCATATTCCAAAATAAGCTCGGCTAATCTTTCTTTCTTTGCCTTTTTCACAAAAAGATCCGACGGGTCCGGCACAAATAAGATATCACACTTTTCCGACGTATGTCGAATAAATCTTTATCAGTCATAGTTCTGAAAAGAACTGTTTATTACTAGTAATATTCAATCTCGTTCCAAGATTGCGAAAATGTAAGACTTCGCGAGCAATAGCTCCTAAAAATACTGGATGCGAGAGCTCAGCGTTAACCAATCAAATGACGAGTTTCATCGGAGTTCCCCAGAGCCTCCGTTTCTTGGCGCAGGCCAAAAGGAATGCAGGTTCTGGGTACCGATTGCAATTCCCTGTGTACATATGCCCCTAGCCTGCACACTCCCGATTTTCCTTCCTTCCTGCGTGCAGAATTGCTCGGCTCAATCAAGCTGCAAAAGAAGAAGATTCCTGCGGAGAAATCCGATGAGAAACTGCTTTGGGGGGGAGCAATATCCTACACCACTATACTAACAACAGGCTCTTCCATTCATCATTTACATGTACTGTAAATCTCAATCTTGTTGCCAATGATCTCTCAGATTGGGATGAACAAAACAGAATGGTAGTTAACACATCAAAGACCAAAGCCATGCCCATACGTTCTTTCCAGAAGTTAAGATTCATTTCTGATCACAATCTCTCGGTCACATTAAATAGCAAAGAAATTGATCAAGACCCGCATGCTAAAATACTCGGTGTGACCTTAAACAGACATTTAACTTGGACCAATCACATCGACAAATTATATTCGACTCTCAATAGTAGGCTAGCATTACTGCGTAGGATTAAGCCTTTCTTAACTCAAGACTGTGCTCGTTTTTATAACTCCTGCATTCGTGCCAATATTATTTATTGCTCTGTTAGCCGGGGCAATTGTTCCAAAACGCTCTTGCTCCGAATTATTCGCCTTCAAAAGCGTGCAGCACGCATTATCTTAGCTGATGACTATTCTACTCCTGTTCTTCTTTTCTCCAAGCTAAAATGGATTCTAGTTTTTGATCTAATTAAGTTAAAGAAACTTCTTCTGCTATTTAATCCCGCGAAGCGCCGTCCCAGGGCCGAAAGCCCTGGGGCGAGGGTGCTAATGGTTTGAACCTAGGAGTATCATGTTTCAAAGTAAATTATTTGAACCTAGGAGTATCATTAGATGTGTGAAGTTGATCGTCCAGGTTGTTGTAGTCTTGAGCAAGACTATTGTTTTCGCTTTTTTAAAGCTTTTAGTAATCAGTTACAAAGATAGTTTCGTAAATATGTCCGAGGGCGTTATTCAGGCTTTCATTTGATGTATAGCACGAGTTGTTAGAGTTGGTAGTTCAAAATATATCGTCGTCGGAATATCTCATATATTTTTCGGAGTTCGTGAGTCCAAGATAGCGGCCGAATTAAAACCCGTTTTCGCTTTTTTAAAGCTGTTAGCAATCGGTTATAAAATTATGTTTGTAGGTACAGTATGTCAGAGACTGTTAATCAAGCTTTCATTAGATATGTAGAATGAATTCTTAGAGTTAGTACTTCAAAAGATATCATGGTCGGAAGATTTTATATTTTGCCCATGTTCGTAAATTCAAGATGGCGTCGGGATTCCAAGATGGCGTCAAAAATCCAACATTTGTTTCACTAATAACGTATTAAATAGTCGTCCTACAAAGATGTACGATATATCAAAAGAAAGCTAGTGACACAAGATTTAATTCAATATATAACAGAATTATCGTACAGCAAGTTAAAGCCTTTTAATGTGTGAATTTCGTAAATCCAAAATGGCGGCCATAAACCAAGATGGCGTCTGTTTGTTTTGATATTGTTTCAGCCCATAACTTTTTAAATAGGTGCAATAAAAAGGTGTAAGATATATTGAAAAAAGCACTTAGTATGAACTTTATTATAATGTATACAAGCAGTGTGTTGTATAAAGGAAAATATTTTAAATTTATGAATGTGTGATGATAATGGCATATTCATCAGACATTTTTGGCAATATTTTGAAGTACTTTAGCTGGAACATTGCACAGTGTATAGATGTAAACATGTTTACAATTTTGAAAACAACTTCAATTTTGTTTCCAAAAATGGAAAATGAAGTTTTCACTTTTTTTATTCAGGTTATAACTTTTTAGCTACTTCTCTTAAAATTATGTGCTATACATTGTTAGAAAGCTCGTGTCAACAGATTTATTTTGATATATAACACAAATTTCCAGCATTAAGGTGATTCCTCAGTTTTGCATTGCGCACATTTACTGCGCACATCCAATAATCAGTGTTTTTATGGCCATTATGCAACACAAAAACATTTCGACCATTTTAGGACAATTTAGTGCCAAATTTAACAATGGCCGCTTATGTGCTAGTAGGGAAGAGTTATTAATGCACTAAATCAATTTTTTTCGAGAACGGTTACACAAGTCTAGCTTAGGTTTTTTTTTTCCTTAATAATTCTTTTCTTCTACCACTTTTACGCGTTATAACAGAAACTTAGAGAAAAATCATTTTACAACTTACAATAATACATTTTTATGAATGTTTCTTCAAATAACATGTCAAAGAATATGGGAAACGACCTTTCTTTATCATAATAAACCCTGTTAGCGGTTTCTTTTTCTCTAAAATACCATGTTTTCTTTAATAAAAATTATGGTTGCGAAAAATAAAAAATTATCTTTGTCAAAATTTTCAAGAAAAAGTTGTGCAATGCGGTTTTTACTCAACTCGTAAATTGGTCACAATGACGTCACCATACTGAGTAAGAGGTGATCTGCGATTTGCCATATCTTCTAAACAAGGTCGGTGACCCCAACTTTTTTTTGGTTTCAATATAAGTATGTCAATAACTTTAAGACTGGGAAGTTTCAGCAAATTTTCATTTCGGAAAGAATTACTGAGGAATTAGTACCTTAAAGGAGAGGTTTTCACTTCTAAATTTCTGATGATAGTTAATTGCATCGATCAGAAATATTTGAAAATTTTGAAATGTTTTAGCTGGAACCTGTAATATATCAAATTAAACTCCTTGTAAAATGCAATTTGCTGTCTACATTTTAGCCTTGTATCTAAAAGGGAAACATGTTTAAAACTTGAAAAACCACTTCAATGTTTTTCCAATACTGGAAAATGAAGTTTTTACCTCTTTATTCGGCTCATAATGTTTTCATTACTTCTACTAAAATTATGTACCATACATTGTTACAAAGCTCTTGTCAAGAGGGTTATTTTAATATATGACACAAGGTTCCAGCATTAAAGGAAAGCTTTTTATCATTTAAGTTTCTTATTATATCTGAGCTTAAAGTGCCTACATAATGGTGCCTATAACGTCAAACAATTCATTGTTTTATTTGGAAGAACTTTTAAAATGATAAAATAACTTTTTTTGAAGATTTTCGTTTCTTCGCTTTGTTTTTGAAATATTTCAGTTTGTTTGATATGCAAATGTCTGGAATTTCGTCACACATGCATAATGACTTATCAGAGAATGTTATATATCTTTGCCTTCATGAAATGAAAACAATAAAGTGTGAATAACATATGTGCGTGTTTCTCCCACAACCCCAAACTTCTTGATTTTAAAGTATTTCGTTTGAGAATGAAAGTGATACACAAACTTCTCCGGTAAGTTATTATGCATGTGTGACGAAATTCCAGACATTTGCATATCAAACAAAGTGAAATGTTTCAAAAACAAAGCGAAGAAGCAAAAATCTTCAAAAGAAGTTTCTTTATCATTTTAAAAGTTCTTCCAAATAAAACAATAACATTTTTTGACGTTATAGGCACTTTAATTTCATTCATCAAAAATATTTTGCAAAATTTTGAAATACTGCCGAAACCTTGTAATTAGGTGTCAAACTAAAGAGAAATGTTTTTAAAATTTGTGAAATAACTTTCATTTATTTTAAATGGATAATGAAGTATTCACTTCAGTTTATAACCTTTTAACTACTTCACCTAAAATTATGTACTATTATAAGCTCTTGTCAAAATAAAAGGTTCGTTTTAACATATAAATGTATTTTAGGGTTAGCATAAAGGTTGGAAGTAGGGTTAGGATTAGTGTTAGGATTAGGATTAGAGTTAGGATGATCAGATATTTATTTCTTAGTAATCGATGGACGAAACACCAGTAGACTTTCGCATTGTAGTGCAGCAGGTATTGTGTTGTAGCTGGTATTGCACCCAAAAAGTAAACAGTTTGGACTATTTATTTATTTTTTAATAGTTTATGGCTTATATGAAACAATGATAACCAGTCAACGCAAGCTTTATAGTTTAAAGACTCTCGGCTGAGTTAGGTCCACTGAAAATCTGACATTTCTGAAAATCTGACTTCGACATTTTAAGTCAGAAGCACCTCTAATAGATCTTTCAACTTATGAATTTTCTCCTAAGGTTTGTTTAGGACTTGTTTATTAATATATCTCAAGATATTGAGATGCGCAGCTCCATGCAATTCCCGCAAAGTGAATAATTTTGTAAGCAGAGAAAATTCACACAAGATTGGATAATTCGAAACCTGACGTGTTACGTATACCACGCTTTGGTTTAATACTAAAAAATGCGATTTTGGGCTTTCATATTATCATAAAACGCGCTCAAAATGCAGGAAATAGCATTTCAGAGACTATAGAGACCCCAAAAAATCTGTGGAAACCAGCCATGACCCCCCAGTTATTTTACCCTGGCCTCGCCACTGATTGGAATCAAAATACTGCATTTGTGATTGCGTCTCTACTTCCTGTAATGTGAATAGAATTATCCAATACTGTAGTCAACCATCACTCACTCTTGGTCACATTTCTTCTACCCCAATACAGTATATTATTTCACAGCTGCTATTGATCCTGTTAGTAAACAACTTTTAACTGTGAACACACATGTCAAATTGGTTTTCCATGTCGCTTTCCAAAATATAGTTACAAAAACAAGTGTTTGTCAGATTAATTCTTTAGTGCTCAAAAAATAGGGAAAAGTTATGACTGATCCCACAGTGTTGTTCTAGGTTCTTATATCCACCATTGGTGCATTCGTCTTCTCGAACGTTTTGTGTTTCTCATTCACAAGTTGTTACCATTTTGAAACATTCAGAGCATTAGAAGTGCTCTTTGTCTATATTAGTGTTAGGGTTAATACGAGAAAGCGCCATTTTCATTCGTAACGAAATCCTGTACCAGCTCGAATGGCGACAGTGATGAGGAAAACGAAGAATTTTTAACTTTTTTACCCGTACCAATTACAAGGACTACCCATTTACAAGGTCCGAGTACAGGTGAAATTGGTACGCGTACCATTTTTATCCGAGCCGTACCAAAAGTGGAGCTTCGTGTAAATGCGGCTCACATATGTAGTTACGACGTTTAATTTATTATTACGTTTAAAAATAATTATTTCTCTGAGCATTAATTTACAAAAATAAATTTAAAATTTTTAAATTATAAAGTAACGTTAAACTGGAGGAAACGTTCAATTAGAAGCCTTACGGTATTTCTCACCACAAAGATCGAGTATACCCTGTAATTACCACTAAAAAAATGGTGCCTCAAATCGCTATTTTCCCATGGTCACTCGGATACGGTGGATTTTGTTTAACTAATGAAATGAATGGCGATAAATCTCCTATCCAATACTTGAATGATAACAATAGGCTATAATTATGCCGGGGAATTACAGATTTAAGAGGGAATGGTTGACTAACTCCGATTTCAAAGAATGGTTGTGGAAAATGTCAAATCAATGTGAGGCGAAATGCGACATCTGCAAGTCAACAATTGAGTCAATTGACATCTCTTTGATGGGAATCGGAGCTCTGAAAAGCCACATGAATGGAAAAAGCACAAAAAAGCTATGGATTCTCAACCATCGGGATCGTCATTAGTGCAGTTATCTCAGCAAAATATCGCTAATGTTAATCAAAGGTAGCCTCCTTCGCAGGCATCACCGCGCTCCACTGAACCGCCGGGTAGGGGAGACGCGTGGGGGGCTTTAAAACCTATCTTTCAGTGTTTCAGCACCTCATCCACCGCAGCAACATCTATGACAGCATATTCTAGTAAACATGTCGTCAAGTCAGATATAATGTGGGTGCTTAAAACAGTAACAAATCACTATTCCTACAACTCCAATGAGAATGTTAGGGAGCTCTTTAGATATACCTGTATATGTTTACGGATTCTACCATCGCACGGCAGTTCACTATGAATGAAAAGAAATCAGCGTATCTTTCATGCCATGGGTTTTATCCAACAAATGGTAAATATACCCAGAAGAACCAACTGGATATTCATGAATTAGAACGTGGGACCATGATCATGTTGCATCAAGGTACTATGGTTCATCAGTTTCATTGGCCATGCAACAGCCAAGGACATGCAAGTCGGCATTCAAAGCTTAACTTAGTGAATATTTTCCAGTCAGTTAGTTTTAGTAAGGAGAAACAAAGTGAGCTCAACAAGTTAGAAATCGAAATTAGGGAACTCAGCAGGTAAAGATGATATATTACTGTATTTAATCAAGTGAATTTTTCAAGGAACACAGTCGCCGTAACTCTTTGGATTTTAACTGTCAATGAACTTTATCTTTTTGTAATGTTTTATATTTTGTATAAACATGTTATCTTCGCGTTGGAATTGTCAGCATTTTGTAATGCTTGATTAAATTATATATGGTTACAATCTACTAACTTGATTGAAGACATTTTTTATATGGCTTTTGGTTCATTTTGTTCTGTTTTTAACGTTACCTCTTCATGTTTACTCGCGTTACTGGTCGTTAGGCATTCATTTTCTGCACTTATAGATAAACAGCTTTCAAGAAAAGCAGCACTAATGTTCCAGGACGTGTTACTGTTCGAACTTTTTCAACGAACATACTCAAATCCTCTTTTATTTTCATCTAAATCAACTCAGAAAATTTTCCGCAAAAACTTACCGGTCCGGAAAAAGGCGTACTGTATTGCCCTCTCACAGCGCCGGGACGGCAATACTCTTTTTTCCGGACCTCTCACGAACCAATCAGCGTGCGCCATCTTTCTTAGCCATATAATAAATTCTGTTATTAGTTGGCCATCGTCAGATCACCTGTAGTCAGACTATTAAGTGCATGAGAGTATGATTTATATTGTCTGTACCATAATTATTATAAACTCACCATTTTTACTAAGCTGTAGTACACTAGTGTTACAATGGCTTGTGGTATATGTTATTCTTTAATTTCTATTATAGTACGTACACTATTTAATTTCTATTTTGAAACGTTTTTTAAATTTTAGAAATACTACAGTACATTACTACATGTAACGATATGTAAATTGTTTTTTGTTATAGTTATAGTAAATTGTTTTTTGTTGCAGTGTTTTTACCTTAATAACATGGTGTTTGACCACATTTATTGTTTAGATAGCACGCAGCTCACTGAAAGTGCTCCAAAATCCTCGTCTATTGTACTAACTGATAAGGATGGTGAAGAGGTACTGTTAAATACTGTAAAATTGTAGTTTTCTCCCTCTTGTTATGCAGCATAATTTCAGTTTCTCAATTTAGAAGAGGTTGTGCTTGGTTGCCTTTGGGTTAACACATGTATTATATATATAGCAAAGTGAAAAGGTGGTAGACTGCCAAGAATTTTAGTGACGAAATACTGACGTTTCGAGCGGAGCCCTTCATCAGAGTAAGACGAGATGAAATAAAATAAATAGGGCTTATATATATATATGCCAAAAGGGTGTAAGTAGAAAGTAGCCAATCAAATGCACGGGAGATAAAAGTTAAATCATTTGCTATTTTTACAGTCGATCAGCAAACAGACTGAGGGGGAGGGAGAAATGACAGGTCCAATATTCAAGGGGATTAGGCGATAGTAAAGCAGTAAGAAACAAAGACTTAAAAAGGAATGAAAGTGCATAAGCTAATAATAAAAAAGTTCCAAGCAAACTAAAATAACAAAAAACTTGTAGAAAAACGTTCGTTAAGACCAAGAGGAGATGTCTATCAAGACTGATGAACTACAGTATAGAAGTACGTATGTCGCAAGTACGAACTAGTACGCAACGTAGCCTTCGTTCTGCCATCTGAGTTCTGGTAGCTCAATGAGCGTCTAACTGGAGGGCTTAGATTCCCGTCTGGGACTCAGAAACATAGTTTGCGTTAAAAGCTTGAATAGCAAACAATTTACCATGCTAGAGATATTATCAACATTTTCACGCGGAAAGCGGGAAAGTCTATCACGCGGAAAGCGGGAAAGAAAGACACTTTCCTGGGTTGACATCACACTCATTAGAAACAAACCTTTTTATGGCACATCAACGCAAAGCGCAAATACATAAAACATTTCTCATTCAACTATTCACTTCATGTACAGTAGGATCTATATCAGTAATGTCGTATTTAGGGCGATATATACTTTAAAGTGGTACTACGATCAAATTTTTACCTATCGATATTTTACGATATTTACAAAGCAGAGCTGCTAAATATTACTCGGTCGAAACCGTTTTGCGATTCAACGATGGCAAGTATTATTTTTCTGACTCTGAATCTGGAGTTGTTACGTCCGCCATTAATCGATCATGTTCCTGACCAGCGTAAGGAAGTGACGTCAGACTCTCAACGCGAAGACTCCGTGGCTAATTCTTCAAGTAAATCCATAGTGATCTAGGTCATTTTTCAAATTCTTCGTCTGAAAGGCTGGACATTTTATCTACTTCTCGAAGAAAACAAGAAAACAAGTAACCTCGACTGAAATTCAGGCGTAGCATCGAGAGTCTGACGTCACTTTAACAATATTACCTTTTGAAATTGCGGTCTCACTTGGAACACGTTCTTAGTAATGGTGGCCTAAATAGTAGTGATCTCAAATACCTGCTTCAAAATACATTTTTGTTAGGGTTTTTTTACATCGATCACTTTCGACCCTGAAATACTATCCTATGCTAAAGAAAATAAAAAACGGGGGTGAATTTTCATCGTAGTGCCACTTAAGCTAATCGCCTTTTGAACTAATGCCCCTGGTAGCGCAGTTATGAAAAGAAATCCTTGCAAGTCACTGATATTTCTGTTTCTTTGGGTTTTTAAATTTTATACTTTCCTGAATCTAAATATCTGTTTTCAATTAGGATGAATACGGAAGTAAAGACTATCGCAAACTTGTTCAGTTAAAATTAGATCATGAATCTCGACCACTTTGGGTGGTAAGTGTAATAATTTGCTCTGCCTTGTTTTGAAGCTCGTGCAGCTACGTTTAGACAACTGTTCTGTTATCGTACCCATGGTCATTTCAGCTGAGGCGAAGAAATGACCCATGGGCGGATCAAGCATGCGCGGGGCCTCTGGCACGTTTGCGGTTGCCTTACTCCCCCCCCCCCCCGGAGAAAAGAAATCAAGTCAGAGAGACGCTAGAAAAAAAGGGGGAAATTAACCAAAAAATGCGCGTATAGTATTGTAATCTTTGGTTTGGCCATTCATTGCATGAGTTGTTTTAAAAGTTGTGGGCCTCGGGGTCCCACTACACTTGTCCCAAGACAAGAAACCAGAAAATGTGAGGTCCCTAAATTAGAAACACAAGGCTCTAAATAAACGTGAGGCACAAAAAACCTGCGGGGCCCCACAAAAGCGCGGCGCCCCTGGCACTTACTCAAAGTGCCCCCCCCTGATCCGCCCCTGAATGGCCCTCGTGGACAAGCTGAACTAAAGCGTCATCTTATTGGCTGGTTACCTAATGGATTTTTAGTATAATTTTTATAAATATACTAATAATTTGATGATATCGTTTGATGATATCTGCTCTTGTACTCTAGAAATAACGTTTTCATTCTCGTATTTTATGCTTTTGGATGCCGCCATTGACGGCTGAAAGTTGATGTACATCATTCCATTTTGACAACATTGAGTGCTCTTCTACTCTGTTCACTTATTTGGATGCATGAGATCTCTTCACACCAATTAGTTGCAATTAGACCCCATCCACACGTATACGTTTTCCTAGCGTTTTCATATTGTTTCAGGTAATGGGACCATTGTTTTCTGCTCCTCTGAGGACTGAGAACACTATAAAAACGCTATGAAAACGCATACGTGTGGACATGGCCTTAGACTGCAGTTATTATTTAGTGTACTGTAATTACAGCAATGCTTTAATATATTCTTATTTTTCGTATAGTCACCAGATGGACATATATTTCTAGAATCGTTTTCTCCAGTTTATAAACATGCACACGACTTCTTGATCGCAATTTCAGAGGTATTATATATTCCGTGTTTGTAACCTGGTGTAAACACGAGGAATAGCTAGGGAGAACTCGAAAGCGAGTGTTGAAAACATGGTAAAAACAGTTTATATTTCGTTTATAAAATAAACACTTAACATCCAACCAAAATTCCCTGGCTAAGAAATTAAAACATCTTGAACAATTAATAACACTGAGTAACCAAACAACAGCAGCTCTATTGTTAGCTTGAATATGTATATGTTGCTTTTTATAGCCAGTCTGCAGACCAGAACATGTTCATGAATACAGGTATAGTGCTTTGTAAACACCTCAGTATTGCTGCGTTCTGATTCCGCCTGACTATTTTGCTTTAATTACCATTTCAATCAATTTTACTCATTCCTGATTGGCTAAGACATCAGTATTAAACTTAATTACCACATGTGGTATTTTTTTTAAATACCCCTAGTAAAAAATCACATCCGGGATGTTGGATTTTAATATTTACAAACATCAGTTTTCCCGCTTCGTAGTAAAATTTCGTAAACTATGACCCGTACTTAAATTATGCAGGAACGCGTAAAATTGATTGAAAAAGTATTAAAAGGAAATAACACTTGTTCTCGAAGAATTAATGAAAAATTTTACTTGTGTTTGGCGAAATATTCATAATACCACTCGTACATGCTTCGCACTCATGGTATTATGAATATTTCGCCAAACACGCTTGCGATTTTTTATTAATTCTTCTCGAACCGTGTTATTTCCTTGGGCAAAGCTAGTTTGATTTTATAGATTTATTCTTAGCAACTTGCTTTTGAGTTGAAAAATTTGATTTAAATGGTGTTCCTATCCTTTTTCTTTCCCGCTTTTGAGTCTATCAATAATAACAAACTTTCAGTACTAAGTGGAGGTTTATACGAAATTATACGCGAAGTCAATCTGGTGTTTGACAAAATATCTGTAAATAAATTAAATTAAGCTGAATTAAGTGATGTCTATTTTGCGGTTCTTGTGAGAAACCACAGAGAAACGAAATAAACTGATAATGCATGCGGTAATTGATCAGTTTACAAGATAATGTTTATGGATAAAAATGAAAAAAGGCATCAAGATGAAACTCGAACTGATGATACATGTAGTACTGTTTTAAGTAATTTTATCAGAAGTCGAAAATAATGTCGTTACAAGTTTAAAGAAGTGTTGCCTGTATCTGTTTATAGTATATGAAAGTGAACTGGCGTTTTTTTATTATTTTTTATTCCAGACATAATTTTGACTAAGTTAGTGACAATAAGGGGATTTGCAATCCATGTATATAGAGATTATTAGATTGCGCGTACTGTTTTTCTTATTCCAATAGAAACAAAATCGCCTGTCGACGCTTTTTTTAGCCATTCTGTGGTTTTCATCATTTTTCAATTTTACAAACATTTTAGATTCTTGGCATTCCATACATCTCATTTTCTTACTTCGAACCGGCTCAAAATAATGGCTTCTGACTTGGGTTTTTGTTAAACTATTTTACGGTCCAAATGAAATAATATAAAAGTGTTGTACTGCGTAGGCAGTAGAAATATAAATATAATACTCTAGAGGCCCGTTTACACAGGTGATTTTTGCTGCGATTCTTCTCTTTTTAACACGCGATCAAATGTCTTACAAATGTCTTACAAATGTATTGAACCATTTGTGCAGATCTATGACGTTCAATACTTTAATGAGTCATCCACTATATCGCATACGTCAGGGTCAGAAAAATTGCAGCAAAAATCTCATGTGTAAACGGGCCTTAAAACGTTAGACCTCCTCACACTATTTAGGCAGTAGCAACCTTTTAGAGAATTTGATTTGTATCTTACGGTCCTTTGTTATTTACAGTCTTTCTTTTCTTATCTCAGGCTGACAGCTTATTCTTTGTATGCTGCTGTCTCCGTTGGACTCCAGGTAACTAATTGTATAGAAGAGAAATCGGTCTTGTGTTAAATTTCGGATGGCATTATAGCATTTCGGATGGCAAAGTGAATGAAAGTTGGCGCGCCAAGCGATAGGGAGAGTTGCAACTCAGTAAGCTAACTTGACCTGCAGGATTTTTTTGAACTTCGTGTTTATATAATTACTGCGTACAGGCACGTACATTTAGCCGTAGTCCATATAATACTTTTATTATGAATCTATCAAAGGACATTGGCAACAAAAAATAAATACTTTTTATATCGAATTATAGTCGCCATATAGTAGTTTGGCGCTATGGAAATGTTCGCAACACATTTTAAAAGTTGAATAAATCATCTAAAAACAAACTGTTTGGACGCCATTTTGAAATGACCGTGATGTTATGTGCTGGTAAGAGTTGTGCTATCTATCGTCGAGCCATGTATTGCCCAGTTTTCGTTGTAATAGCGATTAGAAATTTTTAAATAACGTTGAGAAGATACCTGATCACTTTACTTAGCACATGACATCGCAGGTTATTTGACACAGAACCCTAATTATTTTTAATATTAATTTCTAAGCATTTTTACAACCTCAAACTGCGATATTCCGACTATTTTAGTCACATATTTTGATATAAAAGGTATTTATTTTTCTTGCCAATGTTCTCTAATGAATTATTATCTTATGAATTTTTGCCCCTATTTAAATTACCACCACTATAAGCAGTCGGCCATACAAGCAAATAAATTGTTTACTGCTCTGTAGAGCTACCTCGTACCCAGGGCATTTTGCCTCCGGTGGAAGGTCGACGAAAATGTGCGCTGTAATGGTTCTAAAATTATTCTATAATCCGCATTGGCCACTGATCTCAAAAATAGGACTGGATTGAGCTTTCTATTGTATCTGATGAGCTGATTTTGAAGCTTGCATATTTGCATAATGTAAATTGACGAGAGATCATTAGAAGCTCCGAGTTTGCAAGCAAATCAAACTGTGACGCTCGCGAAATAGGTTTAGTGTCTGGCCAATATAGTTTCTAATGCATAAAATCTTGAACCTAATTTGACGTCTCATATTAGGCTTCTCTCACTGGATAATTAGAGCCAACGGCGGCCATTACTAAGGGACCAAAGTCGCAGTAAATCTGTAGGTAGGCCATGAATCGTTTTACCCAGCAATTTGAAAAATGTCTTCTAGTCCTCTTTATAGTAAAATTATTTATTTTGTCGATGCGAAGAGCACATGATCCAACAAAGAACCTCATAGGATCCTCAGTTGGTCCCTTGGTAATGGCAGACTTCCGGCTTCATTTTCTGAACAATAGTTGCTGGATCCAGTCTGGATCCAGTCGAGATCAGTGGTATTGGCCCGTTTTAAAACTTAATTCAGTTAGAGTATAATTTATTCATCTAACTCTGGATGTTTAGAATTATTTATCGCGAATTAGAAATATAATGGCTTTGGTTAATTGTCAAGAACAACTGCATTCGATATATGCTTGTTCATGTTTGATATTTATATAAGGTAATCATGGATGTATGATGAATTATTCTAGCTAGTTGATTTTATGATTTGCTTTACACGAGCAAGTCTCCATGGCGTTGAATAAATCTCATTCATTATTTACGTAAACAAAGACAAAGGAACTAAGACAACATAAATTATCATATCAAAACACCCAGCAATTCTGGGTGTTGGGTTGCGCCCAGTGGGAAATTTGTTGATGTGTTTGCAATTATTTATTCTCTAGACCAATGACATCATTGAGTATTTACGTCGACTGAGCAAAACCTCGATTCCAGACGGAATAATTCAGTTCATCAAAGTAAGTTGTTTATTGTAATTCGTAAGAAAGTAAGTTGTTTGTTATAATTCGTGTACGATGTATTCAGAGTCTTGCATTCGTTGACCAACTGATTAATTATTCATTAACGGCAGCCACAGTTTACTATTTTTAATGTACATGATAAGCCTCCATGATTTCGTTATGACGCGTCGAATTCAAAATATAGTTTTTATTCGAAAACAAGGTTATAAGAGATAATTTATATTCGTGGAAAAGAAGAAGAATTAGCAGCCATGTTTGTGGTTACAAATGCTATGCCATGGCGTTGAGGCAGGGTTTGATCTAGAGGTTCGACATCGAAATTACAACTGCGCAACTCAGCCCTTTCGGAAATCGTCGACAATGTTCGCCACCATCGGGGGTCTAGAGAATTTCGCCAAAATCTTATGTTTAATAGTGCTGACACTATTAATAGTGTTTACATTAAACTTCGTCTGCGTGTCAGGCGTTCTGCATTGGGGGAGGGCTAGCCTGCGTGCAGACGCCTGATTTTTCTTCGTCCCCCTCATCAATCTTGCATACGAGCCCAACTCTACGTAACCACATTGCTTCTAAAAGTTTCCCACTTCTTTAAACGAGCGCTGCACAACGCCTTCAGTTCCATTACAGAAATTAGTAGTCCGAGTAATCGGACTTAATTGTTTTATTTTATTTTCATATTATATTGGTATAGTTCCTTCATATGGCAAATCTTCGCTCTTGCATAGCTTTTAATAATCGTTAAATCCTATAAAAAATTACAATTATCGGGCTCACGCAAAACTGATATATTATGCGGTACCCACATGTTCGCTTTGCGGACCTCTCGTTAAATGAGGTTTACAACAACGAAAATACCATTGGTATAAACATGAGAATGGGTACTAGTTTTCTTCCAATCTTTTTAGTTTGATTAAGGGATTCACTATATGTACAGCAGTTCATGTCGTGACGTCAAAATACCACCTTGAATTGTTCGACTTTAACTGAAATAAGGTTAGGATTAGGATGATGGTTAGGATCAGGGTTTGATTTGGGGTAAGGGTTAGTTTTGTACCTAGAAAATAACCAAATGGTGTTGAAATTGTGACGTCATGACATGAACTGCTGTACAAATAGTGACACCCGTTTGATTAATTGAAAGCCGCCATTTTTTCTGATTGCGGCAAATACGGTCGCTCCATTAATTTTTGACGTCATTCAGTGATACAATACAATACAATACTTTTATTTAATTTACAATTTGAGTTTTACTACTACAAACTAAGATAAAATCTAATTACAATCATTTTATACTTATTAAAATGTTAAAAAATAAAAATATATGAAAAATTTTAAAAACAGAAAATTACCTACTCTCTATTTAATACTTTTCTGATGTTTTTCTTAAATTCTCTAATGTTGCTCGAGTTCTTAGTTTCCTTGCTAAGTGTGTTGTAACTTTGAACAGCGTGACAGAAAAAGGAACGCTAGGCAGTTGCAGTACGGCAACGAGGAAAATTTAAATGGTCATTATTTCTGCATGGTTCCATAGCTATATGAGTGTCTGATCGTTTAGATAGTTTGCTCGTTAAGTAAGTAGGCACTAGGTTGTGTAGACATTTAAATACCATAACGGCATCTCTTACTCTTAGTTGTTTCGCCACAGGAAGCCAATTAATAGCACTGGTGTAATGTGCTCGATAGAAACACTATGCGAAGAAATCGTTCATAATAGCGTGAATATAAATCCTGCATAATAAACTAAAACCACGCTGCTATTGTCATGCTATATTGTGAATGGTTTCTTTCTATATTGTTTCTATCACTCAATGACGTAAACAAAATAATGGGAGCGACCGCGTTCGCCCGCAATCAAAACAAAAATGGCGGCCTTCAATTTAGCAAAAATACAATAAACAACACCAAATTTCTCGCAAACTAAAAATATTAGAGAAGAAAACTAATACGCATTCTCATGCAAGGCTAGGAAGAACTTTCATTTAAGCAACACTGGTTTGAGAGGTGGAGTATACCCCCATCTCCCTAGCATTCCTCTTTATTTTCCCACATATTTTTCGTTATATTTGTTTATCGCTGATCATTCTTTCTTATTAGATGTGTACTCTGAGCTATGGGAAAGTCAAATTGGTTTTGAAACATAACAGATATTTCGTGGAAAGCTCATTTCCTGTGAGTTACTTTTGTTTAACAGTGTGCACAACAACCTCGTACCCAGGGTCTTCTCAGTGCCCGGGGAGGGAGCGCACGGGATGGGATGGGAGGGGAGTGGAGCGAGGGAAGAGAAGACCCTGGTAAAGGCTGGTCACGCGACTCCAAGGATATTGGATTATTTTGTAACCTGGCTTATTTTCGCTCATATCAGTCCGGGGGCCGGATCGCTGTAAAAACATACCACAAACTTATATAATTGTAAGTATAAACAGTATATGGATAATTTAAAATATTACAATTTATTGGAAAGACAGTACGGACTGCAGACAGAAGTTGAAAGATGGTGGATTACTTCGAAAAATGCGTTGATTTACGGACATTTGTTGCTGTCATAAGATAAACATCAGGGACTTTAAGATCTACGACGGCAACCTAGGAGGGGGACGTCGTTCAAACAAAAGAATCTTCATGCGAAACAAGAATGAATAATTTTTATTCCCAAGAGTAATTTCAACGCCGTTATCGTTCTGTTTACAACGCCACTGAGAGCATTTTCACGTCTTTAGGACGACGGTAACTCACTCGCGGAGAGATGAGAGATGTGACTTAAGGTATTTGCGCTGGCAAAATGTGTCATTTTTGACATTGGGAAATTATAACGAAGATTCAATGGAATTCTGTCAAACTTTTTCTGGTCATTCACATACATATTTAGGACCATTTTATATATTAAATTTGAAGATTGTACCAGTGTAGTACTTTAATTGGAGAAAATTGTCGACAAGCCTTTTTTGAAAGAATTTAATTTTTGCAAAATTGTATCAAGATTTTTCATAAAATGAAAAGCGAATCTTAAATACATTGTTACAACGAGTAAAACTGTGCTCAGGTAACATATAATTTGGAATAGTTCCCGAGTTATCGCTATTTTTTTAAATGAACAACTATTGACCATTTTTCAAAGTGTAACTAATTCGAGATTTGTATATATGTGTTACCTAAGCACAGATTTTATCGTCGTCATGTCGTAGTAACTTTGGCCAAGTTTCGTGGAGAATGAGTCTCTTGTTATTTCGGAAAATGTGATTGATGAATGCTTATGATCTTTGAGGTATAAAATTGTCGGTATTGGTTTCCAGAAATTCATTTAAAATAGCATATTTATGTGATAAGTTCTTCGTTCTGTGTATTTCCTTTTAAATCCGCCATTTTGGATGGATTACCGCTGTCCTAGACCTCGCAGATCGCAACCGACCGAATCTTCAGATCATCGAAATCGCCAACTTCCGGTAAATTCCGTATAAAATCGTCCATTTCTTAAGCGTTTTTTAGTATTTAAGCTACTGACAGAAGAAAAATAACTTTGGAAAACAAAATTATATATATAATACTTATAATATAGGAGAAGAAAAAAGATTTTCAAAAATATTATTTTGCCAGTGCAATCGTTTTAGAAATATTGAAGCGTTTTGGAGATCATAAAACAAGCTTGGAGTGTCAAATACGCTAGTCAATCGACCGTGGTTTCATTCAAATGCTAAAATTTGTATTGCTTTTACTGCCGTCGCCGTCCTAGGTTGCCGTCGTAGATCTTAAAGTCCCTATGATCAACGCCAGAACAGTACGAATTTACAATTTTAATACAGTCAGACTATGACTATTATTTTAAATACTAATCATGTTTATCTTATGACAGCAACAAATGTCCAGTAAATCAACGTATTTTTCGACCATCTTTCAAGGCTTGCAGTCCGTACTGTCTTTCCAATAAATTGTAATCTTTTTAAATTATCCATATACTGTTTATACTTTCAATTATAGAAGTTTGTGGTATGTTTTCACAGCGATCCGGCCCCCCGGATGATATAAGCGAGAATAAGCCAGGTTACAAAATAATCCAATATCCTTGGAGTCACGTGACCAGCCTTTACCAGGGTCTTCTCTTCCCTCGCTCCACTCCCCTCCTATCCCGGGCGCTCCCTCCCCGGGCACTGAGAAGACCCTGGGTACGAGGTTGTGTGCACAATACGCTTTTTAATAGGCACCCATTAAAGAGTGTGTGTCAGAGTAATGCATTGCGCGCTTGTGTTTTTCTCGCCGGCCATTTTCTGGGACGCCTAATTCAAATCGTGATCCGAATCCGTCGATATCTTTGCAATCCTTTCATTAAACGTGTTAGTTTGTCAATTTCCAAAGTGAAATATACTAGACTGAATATTTTTATTGCTATTTGTTGTAAACTTCCGTATTGATCTATATGAAAACAATAACAAACAGCCGCAATGCATGACCCTGACACTCACTCTTTAAATTAGTTGATTTCTCTGTTGTGTACTTCCAATAAATTATTTTAAAACATCAATATTCACATAACTATAGATGTATTCAGCTGGTTTACAGGTGCGAAAAGACGAATTAACGTATATCCCCATTCCCGTAGTCCGGGTCATAATTTGCGCGCGGGCCCCGGGTCATAATTTGCGCGCGGGCCCCGCGTCATAATTTGCGCGCGGGCCCCGGGTCATAATTTGCGCGCGGGCCCCCTCCGATATTTTTAGTTTCAATAGCGTTATCTTGAAGTGAACAAACCAAACGTAAATCATCGGGACCGGAAGCGCAGACGAATTAATTACGTGTAAGTAAATAAATTAGGGAAAACCGGCTGTGTAGTCAGTAGTCTACGTAGTTGTTTTTTTAATTTTGTATGGTTGAATCTCAAAAACGTAAAACGTATCTTAAATTCAAAGAACAACCTAGTGATGGAATTGTTTATGGCTCCCTTGTTTCAGTTGTTTGTCTGTATCGACGCGTGAATGCGGCAATCTTGAAATTTGAACCTTTGAGAAGCTTAATTAACGCTAATCCAGTGAGTAACGTTGTGTTAATATGATTCAACGTTAAGTCCAACTAAAAGTAAGCTTATCAGAAAGCTGAAAGCAGCAGGGTCTGTATCGACTGTATGTTTTGGCCTGTAGAAATGAACAGCTACAAAATATTTCCGTTGACGTAAATTTTATGACCCCGAACATTTTGCAATGCTGGGACTGGGGCCTGTAACTCCGTTAGTTTTGACAAAATACTATATTATTATTACGAATACTAGGACTGGGGCCTGTAACTCCGTTAGTTTTGACAAAATACTATATTATTATTACGAATACTAGGACTGGGGCCTGTAACTCCGTTAGTTTTGACAAAATACTATATTATTATTACGAATACTAAGCCTTAGCCTACCAAGGTTTTGCTGGGCCCCAGCAGCAAGTTTTTGTTAATTAATAATATAATATACAGGTATGATATCTTCATGGACCGAATTTTTTGCGCGCCCCTTCTTGGCCCGGGCCCCGGGGTAATTACCCCGCCTACCCCCCCCCCCCCCCCCCCTCTCGACGCTACTGCCCGTAGTTCACGCGATTACATCAACTATATGACTACTAGTGTTATAATTAACCAAAGGTTGGCAAATAAATTTACAGTTTGAAAAATCTGCTTATTGGTTGTTAAAAAATATAGAAATTCCAATAACCAATAAGCGGGTTTTTAGACCTGAACATGATGATGTCATAACATCTCTAAGCATCCCGCACTACAGCGAAAAACACCGCCGAAATACTGAAAACTTTCAATAATTTGTGGTCTTTCCGGACTGTTTTTAAAAACAAAGGTTTGTAACAGCTTAGTAAAATCATTCATGTTAACGTAGGTATTGTTTTTTTGTTGCTTTTCTTTATGGTTTTTAAAAAGTAGAGAGATTTATTCCAATATTTGCTTCAAACTGTAAATTTACTTGCCAACCTTGGTTAATTTTAAAGGTAGTCATTCAAGACATGGTGTATAACGCTACTCTGGTTACAGATAAATTCAGATCAAGTTACCTATTGCAAATATATGCGGTAACCACTCAATATGGGAATCCCCGAATATAAGCAGTGGCAATTTATATGGGGACACCACACAAAGTGGGTGTCTCCCCGAAATTAAATATTATGTAGAACTATAGAGGGTAATATTATAAACTAGAACATTTTGAGGGGGGTTAGAAAACCCACTAGGCGGGGGGTTAGGGTTAGGATCTTTGTTGTGTTGGGGTTGGGTTCTAACATTAGATTAACCATTCTCCTTAATTCAGAGCGATTTGTAAATTAAGGATAATAGTTAATTTAAGGAAGAGACCGGGTTGGTAAATAAGCTGAATACGCCTAGTTAGAACATCCGTGTTTTAAAGTACTCACTGTAAAGTAGCCTGGGAACGAAGATGTGACGTTAGCGTTTTCGAAAAGTTCCGTTTTCCGACTTTTTGCCGTCCCCACACGAGAACTGGAAAACGGCGTTTTCGAAAAGTTCCACTTTGGAGAGCGTTTTCGAAAAGTCCCATTTTTGTGGAGGTGTTTTTTTGTGTCCGAAATATAGTCTTCAACCATGCAAATCAACCGGTAACTGAATTATTTAAAAATCGTTGTTGCATATACTAAGAGGTCGGCAACTAACAGTGGACGATCTACTCGATAAGCACAATCTTCACTTCAATATTTTCGCACTATGTAATTCACTGTAAAATGGGACACCATTTTCTAAGTACCATATGTACATGTAAATTAACCTTCAACCGGTGCCGAGATTGATGTTATGATTTTCGATGGTTTTGTAAGCGGCTCAAGCCACGCGTTGCCTCCTTGTTTTTACAACGAAAAAATGCTTTATCTGCATTGTTTAATAGAGGTCCGAGTCGCTACTGAAAACCTTAGGGAAAAAACAGTGGGTAGATAACTTAACTCTTTTGTCAAATCTACAACACTACTAGAATTGGATCAAGTCCATCTCTCCAAAGGGTTGGGTTGGGGGCACTGACGGGGCTGGGGGATTGGGGAAGAGCGCGAGACTTGCAGCGCGGATTGCAGCGCGCCAAAATTTACCGACCTGTTTTTGGGTCGGAGGCGTGTGGAAGGCGTGTCTGTTCAGTGTTGATTTCAATAATTTGCATGCTTTTATATTCGAATATGAATTCGTTCAGCGCCGGTATTATCTATGGATTAGGCTTTCTTGGATACCAAAATATCACAGAAAGTCAACGACGAGTCGATACAATGTCTTATGACAATTATTCGCCGAAGGCGAGGTGAATATCGGTGAATAAAAACCGAGACGAAGTCGAGGTTTTTGTTCACCGATATTCACTGAGACTGAGGTGAATAATTGTTTTAGTATAAATACACATTTTCCCACTCTTAGGAACAGCATTTCCTTCAAAAATACTAGTTTCTTGACTTTTTTCTCCTGTCACTTTGACAAATCGGCTGGCGGCCATCTTGAAAAACGCTGGAGGTGATTATCGAGAAATAATCCGAGGTAGCTCGACCAATCAGCGCACGTAATTTCTATAATCACCTAATGTATTTATACTAATATAAAATAACATGCATGCTACGCAAGCTCTGATTGGTCAATACCCGTGTTTGGATCAGGCCATCCAAACACGGAAATTTCCCGCCAAAATTTTATTCAAGTTTGTGTTGCTTGTTCGTTCGTATTATTTTATAAAAGAAATACCTAATGGTTTTTCCGTGTTTGGATAGCCTGATCCAAACACTTGGGATGTTGCTCGACTTTCGAAAAGCTAAAAACACTCGCCTAGCGGCTCGTGTTTCTTTACGATTTTCTCAAGTCTCGCAACATCCCGCGTGTTTGGGTCAGGCCATCCAAACACGGAAACCATTAGGTATTTCTTTAATCCAGGATAGCTTCTGGACTGCCAAACACCAAGTTGAAATGACCACGACGTATTCCATCTATCGTGTCTGGAGGTGTCTCAGAATCCAAACTAACAGCAGCGATGCCTTTCGATTGAAGAATTTTAACTTGATCGTGCATGAGAGATGTTAGTGGTGCCACAACCAAGCAGACAGAACCAATGTTTTCTCGTTCGCCATGGTTTATGTAATCGAAGACGACAGGTGTTATTTGAAAAGTAAAGCTCTTCCCAGAGCCAGTTGGTGAAACCATCAAAACATCACGACCAGCGACATAAGCCTCGATAACTCGTCGTTGACTTTCTGTGATATTTTGGTATCCAAGAAAGCCTAATCCATAGATAATACCGGCGCTGAACGAATTCATAATCGAATATAAAGCATGCAAATTATTGAAATCAACACTGAACAGACACGCCTTCCACACGCCTCCGACCCCAAAACAGGTTGGTAAATTTTGGCGCGCTGCAAGTGAACCAAGTCCTCCTCTCCTCCCTCGCGCTCTTCCTCAATCCCCCAGCCGCTCCCGAAATACCCCCAGCCCGTTCAGTGCCCCCAACCCAACCCTTTGGAGAGACGGACTTGATCCAAGTCTATAACACTACGTGCCACACTTGGAATTATAAGTTATAATTTTTTCAACAGTAGTCGTAATCCGTTGTCGGAATCTTAAACTTCCCACTATAGCCTCAGTACTGCGACCACAATTACCATTATTATTGATGTATATATGATTTAGGTACATAATTTTGTGACCTTATACCGTGTAATTCAGTTTAATACTGCAATATGGGTTAATTAACAGATTCTTATTATTATTATTATATATGGGCTTCGTCATGGGCGGGAGTTGTGGGCCGTTACGAAAATGCAAAATGTTTATTATATTTACAATTGACAGGAAGTGCTGCAAACGTTACTTCGAGATCCGGATGTTGAAATGTGCAGGTATATATTAACAGAATCCTGTTTTTTCGTATTTAGGTATTTGTGCTTTTTCCCTTTTCCGCCAATTTCTCTTTTTCCTGAAAATCTTAGGGGTTCCAGAACTGTAAAATATGAGAATTTTCTCCGGGATTTCCCGAACGCAATTTTGTATGGGCGTTTTTATGCCCGTGCAAAACTATTTTTGTCAAAATTATGTCCAAGTAGGAACTGCGTTTTCACACAAAAAGTTGTCTACTTTACATAGTTTGAAGGTTATTATTCATTCTCTTCCATTCCATGTATTGGGCCATTTTATGATTTTTTAGAAGTATACATAGGTGAGGGGATTTTTTCATGGACATTATTAATTTGAAACATGAAAATTTCATATCAATGTTGGTGACCTGGAGCGCTGGTGGAACCATAACCCTAAAATATACAAAGACTCTGAATTACGAACGACAACACAATACTATACACACGCAAAAAAACACACAACCTGCTGCACAAGTTGTCAACAGGCGTAAACAATGTCAGGCATTGTTCAGCCATGTGTGCTATAACAATGTTGTTACAGCATTGTTCAGCCAACAATACTGTTACAACTTGTTTGGAAGCGTTCATTATTTATGGCGGTTGGGTAAGCCAAATGTTTGGCAGTAAAAGGTTAGGTAAAAATTTTTTACAAAATAAATCAGTGTTTAATGTCTATAGTTATAATAATATAGTGGTACAATATAATACACAGAGATTACTTGTTCAAAGACATTGTCATGAGGTAAAACCTCTTGTTAAATAATATTTTAGATAGACATATTTCCATGTTGATAAACAGCAACACAAACGTTAACTTCCTTAGTTGTAATGATCTCATACTATATGAAGCATTATTATAAGTCCGAACTGGCGTATTTGAACGCTGATTGGCTAACGTGCGGGTCCGTACTTTACCGTACGGACTCGGTGTACGGACCCGCACGGTATTACTCGATTAAAAAATGTTAAAAAAAATTTCTTAAAATAAAATAATTATATTCTTTTCAAAATGTTTTCCCTTTTGGTTGTTTTGTTGTCAATTATATCGAATCGCGACTGTGAGACCGCTCCGCTCGCGCTGACGTGGAGGAAGACGTACTGTACACGATAATGTTTTCTCTAAATTATTTCTCGTTGTAGTCGAGACATATAATAAATTCCTTATTAACCTCACAAGCTCGGTCCGTACGGGAAAATATTTTGCTTTCGATCTTTTGAGTACAGACCTCGCCCTTCGGGCTCGGTCTGTACTCAAAAGATCTCAAGCAAAATATTTTCCCGTACGGACCTCGCGCTCGGTTAATAAGTACTTAATATTTATCACCATAAATATCCGATAAATATCTAAAGGTTATGATAAGAGCAACGACGGGACAGTAGGCAAAGGGAGTGTAACATGTATATGGTTACATCATCTAGTGATATCATGGTTGGGAAGAAGAAAAATTCAGTGTTTGAATGGTTGGGTAAAATCTTTTTTATTGTTTCAAGTTGTTTCTCTTCGGTACCAACCCCTGTCCCCTTAACAAGGTTGAACAACAATTATGACAATGGCAAACACTAGTTCTATCAATATTATTTTTCCTGTTCCAACAACTGTGAACAACTGTTCATCAATGGTGAACAACATTGTTGAAACAACGCTGAACAACATTGTTGAAGCAGCGCTGAACAATCTTGTTAAAACAACTTTGAACAACATTGTTGAAGCAGCGCTGAACAGTATTGTTGAAACAACTTTGAACAACATTGTTGAAGCAGCGCTGAACAATCTTGTTAAAACAACTTTGAACAACATTGTTGAAGCAACGTTGAACAACATTGTTGAAGCAGCGCTGAACAACATTGTTGAAACAACGTTGAACAACATTGTTGAAGCAGCGCTGAACAATATTGTTGAAACAACGTTGAACAACATTGTTGAAGCAGCGCTGAACAATATTGTTGAAACAACGTTGAACAACATATTGTCCGTTTAACAAATATTGTTCATCCAAAATCCTGCAACAACCTTATGCGATTTTCAAATATCACTCGTAGTGTAAATCGTAGTGCACTCGCTATAATATATGCTTACCTACTAATGTATAACAAAATGGTCCACAAAATGCTTCGGAGCCTGTGGTATGTGCCCCAGTTGACAATTGTTAATCTGGCACTGCTTGGGACACTATATCATAGACTATACCGACAAATTAATTGTTTTTTTCTTATGGCTTCCTATTGTGCATAGTTACTTAGGTATTTTTTATCTTTTCTTGTAAGAAAACGAAGTGACGACAACTCAAAGGAAGTCGATAACCAATTACTTTCAAGTACTGTTTCAACCAAATCTGTGTTTCAGGTAAAGACTAAAGAAATTACTAATGAAGAATACTATAGGAGGTTGGTAAACTGCCGAGATCGTGTATAGGAGGTCTAAGATTTCGAGCGAACGCCCTTCGTCAGAGAGTGAAAGGTAAAATCAGTGAAACGTTTCACCCTTTGATGAAGGGCTTTGCTGTTAGACCTGCTATATACGATTTCGTCAGTTTACCAACTCCGTAGTATTTTTATTCCTATTTTAACCACTGATCTCGAAAGAAGACTGGATCGAGCAACTATTGTTTAGAAAATGAAGCCGGAAGTCCGCCATTACTAAGGGACAAACTGAGGATCCTATGAGGTTTTTTGTTGGATTATATGCTCTTACCTTTCAACAAAAACTATAAAGAGGACCAGAATACATTTTTCAAATTACTGGGTAAAACGATTCATGGCCTACTGTACCTACAGATTTACTGTGACTTTGGTCCCTTAGTAATGGCCGCCGTTGGCCCTAATTATCCAGTGAGAGAAGCCTAATATGAGACGTCAAATTAGGTTCAAGATTTTATGCATTTAATGTTAACAAAGAAACTGTATTGGCCAGACACTAAACCTATTTCGCGAGCGTCACAGTTTGATTTGCTTGGAAACTCGGAGCTTCAAATGATCTCTCGTCAATTTACATTATGCAAATATGCAAGCTTCAAAATCAGCTAATCAGATACAATAGAAAGCTCAATCCAGTCCTATTTTTGAGATCAGTGATTTTAACACTGCCTCGCAGACTCTACATTAAAGGGTCTGGGCAACAAATAACAAAAGATGCGAAAAGCAAACCATTGAGGCGAAAATAAAATATGGAGTGAGATTTATATCCAAATGATTCAAATAAAACAAATTAATTGCACTTTCCGATTTCCGGACATGAATCATTGTCACCATCTTGGATGTATTTTGGATATGCGTGTGACGTCACAAGCTGGGAAAGCGAAATTTTTATCTAGCCATCTGTTTTTCATTTTCAATAGCACTCTCAACAGATGACGTCAGTACCCATGTTTGTCCGCATTTACCCATAATTATTGCGGCCATAACAAAATAAATAGCTCATTTGCAATAATTTGTGAGTCAAATTCGGTTTGTTTGTCCGCATTTTGAGCTATTAATAGCAACTAGACAAAGTGCTATTGAACCACGACACTTTAAAAAGCATTCCGAGTAGTTTCATCGGGTTTACCCAGCTTGTGACGTCACCAACTTCCCCAATTAATTATGCAAAGTATTACAACAAGATGGTGGACGGCAGGATTGTCTTTGGTCAAAATTACTGCTGTTGTATTGCCCAAGATTAGTTTTGTTTACTTGAATTAGCTTCGTAAGCCTGTTTGTTATAGTCAGAGTCCAAATTTGTCGATTCCATTCCGTATCATCCAACTCCAGTTGGTGACATGAAATCCTTCCAAACAGATCGATTTTGCATCGCATTGATCAGATCATTGCCATCCAAATTTGTAATTATGATGTTTTTGTTGCCCGTATAAAGAGTGAGTGTCAACCGTCGTGCATTACGCGTTTGTGTTTATCTTTCCGTACAATAACGAAGTGTTTTGAAGTGCTTCGTTGCCAACTTAACGTGGTAAATACTCCGGAAATTCGCCGAGTCTTCTCAGAAAACCCTACTCAGAAAACCCTATAGAGGCTTTCTAATTCATCCACAATCCAATACGTTGACTCGGAACCTGATTTTTTTGTTTGAACCTCGTCACTTGGTCTTCCACGCTTCGCGTCAGTCAAGGATGACATAATTCGAAACGAAAGTCAAGAAAACGTTCAATTTTGTAAAAAACGCAGAAATAATGACTTTAATAAGGTATATCTTCTTTCAATTGAAAGACATGCAAAATAAATAATTTCTATCAAAGATTGACAAGATATTTACGGATGAGTTAACGAAAGCAATTTCGTGCTTCGAAAAATGGCCGACCAGCGTGCAATGCGTCATGGTTGGCAACTCACTCTTTAAATGAATTACTATACCGCCATCATAAGTTTAATCAAAGGCCCTTGAGGGTGACTCACGGATGAAAAAAGGTTTGGACACTCACACATGAAAAAAGGGTGAGTCAAAAATCTACCTTAAAGGACATTGGCAACACAAATTAAGTTTGTCTGATATGAAAGAACTCGTAAAATGATAGAGTAACACATTTTACAACTTTTCCGTATTTTACTTCGTTTTTGAAATATTTCAGTTTGTTTGATATGTAAATGAGATGGTCTCTGACGTCAGGTGCAGGGTAGAGAATTTTCACTCATTAAAAAATGTCTTATATCTCAGTGATGGCTAAGTTTACAACGTTCATTATCATGAGGAGTTATACGCACATTTTCAAGTAAATTTGTGGAACAAACTTGAAGATTGAACTAATATTTTAATGAGTGAAAATTCTCTACCATGTACCTGACGTCATCTCATTTACATAATAAACAAACTGAAATATTTCAAAATCGAAGTAAAATACGGAAAAGTTGTAAAAGGTGTTACTCTATCGTTTTACGAGTTTTTTCATATTAGACAAACTTAATTTTTGTTTCCAATGTCCTTTAACTGTAATTACTTTCAGCCTCACATGATCCGACCTACAACAAGTGCTGGTGATTCGGAGCAACAGCAGGTACGCTTTTTAATGTTTTCTTTCTATATTGTAAATCTTATTTGTTGACATTAAGTTTATTATTTATTGTAATGTTTTTGAAACACTCAAGAAAGTATAAACCAGATCTTAATGGTTATAGTAAAAAGGTAGGAAACATGGACGACGGATAAGGATCTTCAAAAACTAAATTCGACATATTGTAGATATGTATTTGGATTAAGCCCGCTGGAAAGACAAAACAAGCGGCCAGAAAATATGTATTTTTAAATGTGAATTTCGACTGGTTCGTTGTTGAGAATATTTATTAATAGGTTTTTTAGCCAACCGAGCAACCGACCGACCATATTACTGGATACACTTTATCGCTTCGCTTCATTAAAATATCTTGCTCAAACAGTGGAACACTGACGAATACTAGTATGCGGATAGTTTAAAAGAATATTTCCAAAACTAGACATTTTGTAAATGACTTTGTAATAAAGTCAAAATATCATTACTTTATCTGTTCTTTGGTTTCAATCAAATATAGTATGTTGCTTTGAAAGATTTTGTATTTTTTATTACATTTCCTTAAACGTTGTCAATCTATATGAGTTATTCCTTATCTTTGTTCTTAGGAGAAACCTGAAAAAGATTCCTCTATACCAACAGACATATCAGATTATATTGATAAAATAGATCAGGATGATGATGAAGAAGTAAGATTCAATAATGTTAAATTGTCCCCTCGCAAGCGAGGTCGATAATCTCACCGCGGCAGGGATCCATTTCTCACGAAAAGTTTAAATATATATATATATATATATATATATCGATATTTTTGTGAGTGTTTGTTTCACTCTCCAAGATCTACTAGAAAAGCATCGGATGTTTGTCCCGTACCGAAGCCGCACTACGGCACATAATGGGTGACCCGCGTACGATCTAACAGGCGTAAACCCTTTCCCCCCGGATTGGTTTGTGGACGAGAGTGCACAAGCCGGTAAAAGCGTGCTAATATAGAATGGTATTTAAAATGATTGTTTCATTACTATACCTACTTCCATTTTCCACACACACGATTAACTTTTAACGATAGAAGCCCTCCACTCCCCAGCAATCTTGAAATAAATCAAGACTCCAGCCCTTGTGACACTGGATGGCGGGTTAAAAAGTGGAGGCTAAAACAGAAATAATCAAGTTTAATTCATGAGAAAGAATACATGTTTAAGATGTTCTTCGAGACTTTCAGAAGGTAACGATCTGCGACCCGACAGCTGTGCTTGTGTTCTCAACTACAAAGATTGGTGTATTCTTATCTTTTACGTCGTACCATTCATCACGTACCCACTTGGAATCTATTTGGTTTCGATTCGGATGTTATTCGGTCGAAAATATCACGTGATGTTCAAAGTTCAGGGTCGTGGACACATGTGGCGTTCTGGGAATATTACTTCAAGAACAGGAAGTGAAAGTACAAATTTTTACATATTTATTTATGTTGTCCACTAGAGTGCTCAAGCAAAGTAAACTGAGCGAGCATATATATATCGATATTTTTGTGAGTGTTTGTTTCACTCTCCAAGATCTACTAGAAAAGCATCGGATGTTTGTCCCGTACCGAAGCCGCACTACGGCACATAATGGGTGACCCGCGTACGATCTAACAGGCGTAAACCCTTTTCCCCGGATTGGTTTGTGGACGAGAGTGCACAAGCCGGTAAAAGCGTGCTAATATAGAATGGTATTTAAAATGATTGTTTCATTACTATACCTACTTCCATTTTCCACACACACGATTAACTTTTAACGATAGAAGCCCTCCACTCCCCAGCAATCTTGAAATAAATCAAGACTCCAGCCCTTGTGACACTGGATGGCGGGTTAAAAAGTGGAGGCTAAAACAGAAATAATCAAGTTTAATTCATGAGAAAGAATACATGTTTAAGATGTTCTTCGAGACTTTCAGAAGGTAACGATCTGCGACCCGACAGCTGTGCTTGTGTTCTCAACTACAAAGATTGGTGTATTCTTATCTTTTACGTCGTACCATTCATCACGTACCCACTTGGAATCTATTTGGTTTCGATTCGGATGTTATTCGGTCGAAAATATCACGTGATGTTCAAAGTTCAGGGTCGTGGACACATGTGGCGTTCTGGGAATATTACTTCAAGAACAGGAAGTGAAAGTACAAATTTTTACATATTTATTTATGTATATATATATATATATATATATATAAATATAAATATAAATATTAAATATAAATATAAATATAAATATATAAAATATAATATTAAATATAATATATAATATATAATATATAATATATAATATATAATATATAATATAATATATATATATATATATATATATATATATATATATATATATATATATATATATATATATATATATATATATATATATATATATATATATATATATATATATATATATATATATATATATATATATATATATATATATATATATATAATATATATATTATAAATATAATATATAATATATAATATATAATATATAATATATAATATTAAATATAAATATATATATTTATATAAATATATATATATATATATATATATATATATATATATATATATATATATATATATATATATATATATATATATATATATATATATATATATATATATATATATATATATATATATATATATATATATATATATATATTTATATATATATATATATATATATATATATATATATATATATATATATATATATATATATATATATTTATATATATTTATATATATTTATATATATTTATATATATATATATTTATATATATATATATATATATATATATATATATACTGTACTATATTGTAAGACAAGACACGCTTTTCTGTAACTCTGAGTTTCACGCTGACGCGATCTTCAAACAGTCTTTATTACTTGCAATATAGACTTTGCTTTCTTAGAATATAGTATCACGCTCTGCTATACAACGCATCGAGCACTTTCGCAATAGCGTAGACAAATTATCGAATTATATATATATTCTTTAGATGAAGAGAGGATTTTTTAATGGTCAATTATATGTATATGAAAATTTGACTGACCCAACCGGGAATCGAACAGTAAATACGTACCTAAAATGAACAGGTTTTGTGATTGGCTATATGGAACAAAGGTGGTTAGGGTTAGGACATTGGTTTCTTTGTGGTTGATTCTATTGTTTTATTGTTTTAATCAACCAATCACAAAACTTCAAAGTATAGGTAGGTGGCGACCCGAATCGAACCCGAGGTCTCCGAATCAACGCATCGGCGCTCTAACCACTGAGCTATTGAGACACGGTCAGAACAGTCAAACATCATATATACATATTATACATAAACATCATATACATCGTTAGAGCGCCGATGGTAGGACAAACTTCTTATAAGGAAGTAAAGTCGTTTTGGCTGATACGTTAGAATCGGACAATATTTGGACAGACAACGCGAGTGTCCATTGGCGATTACATAAACAGGTTTTTACGAAGGGTATGCACGTTCATGTATTATAGTATACACGTATGTTATGTATTTAGACTCGTTAATTCCAAATTTGTTTTCAGAATTGAAATCGAGTAAATATTGGCCGAGATAAAGTTCAAAATCTACGTACGACGATACGGCCTTTTGCGATTTATTATCTTCAGAGATACAAATACGGTGGAGGCTATTTCAGATACGGTAGAGCACCTAGTCCCCAGGACTTGGTGATTGTTTGTATAACATATATGCTTCGTTCTTTAAAAACCCTGCTTTAAATTTCTGCTTCGATTCAGTAATAACCCTGCTTTTAACAGCCCTGCTTTTCTGAATCGAAACAGAAATTTAAAGCGGGGTTTTTAAAGAACGAAGCATATATGTTATATAAACAATCACCAAAGTCCTGGTGACTAGGTGCTCTACCGTATCTGAAATAGCCTCCCACAAATACACGGCGTGCGCGGTATGGGCCCTGGGACTATAGATGGGAAAAGAAACTCTAGGGGGGGGGGTAGAAAAGGCGGGCGAGGGGTTATTGCGGAACGTATTTCTAGTTTTAAGTGAACTTTGTAAACTGGCGATTGATTGAATATTGATTACTGATTATGATTGATTGAATGAGCTTACACAGATGATAAGGACATATCTTATGGAAAGACCATTTCAAGAGTCTTGCTATACCCTTCCAAAGTGAAAATTTGATGACGTTCATCAGAAAGACGTTTCCCAACAATTGGAAAATATAGAATCTTTATCTTATAACGCGAATTTCGGGCCATCCATTTTTTTACGAACAAGTGGCAGAAATTATAATAACCTTCCCTAAATAAATCTTCATGGGTAGACGGAATCATTTATGAGCACCTGGAATTTGGTGGAGCAATTGTGGTCCAAGTTATAACAAGAATAGCCAATATCATTCGTCGACAACAATAACTCCCAGTTCAGTTCCGTACTGGCAGCAGTATCCCAATATTTAATTGAAAGGACAAAGATGCTCCAAACAGAGATGATTATAGGGAAATGACGTTAGTGATTGCAATGAACAAAATATTTGAATTGATTATAAAATGAAGACTTTGGATCTGGTTACATTCATTCATATCAAGTTCGTTCCATACTCCAAGAAACTGTGAAATTTTACGTTGAAATAACCCCATTGTTGTGGGAATGTTTAGATGGAAAGAAAGCATTAAACGTGATATGATGTTTTTAAAACCCTCTCATAATGGCGACCAATTTAAATATGAAAGAGGTGTATGGACTTGGTGGCAAACCGAAAAGCGTTTCATCATTTTGAGTCCTGAACGTGGTGAGACAACTCCACTTTGAATCCTGTTTGATCGGTATAACATTGACATTGGTGGATATTTCTTCAATATTTTAATATATTTGGGACATTTTCTGCCTGTGATGCATTATGCAAGTATCACTGTTACATGTACTCTGACATAACAATTCCACAAGAATTAGGTTCCATACCAAACAAATACTTATATAAGACGTGTAGCTGATCTTACACGTGTGTCCGCTATTTCCCAACACATTTTAATTCATCATGATTACTCTTAAAATTGAATTTAGCCAAGGAAATTCTAGGCAAAATAGTTGCAAGGTGTTGATATCTTTATGATGTCATTATAAATGTATTGTAATTTCACTTTTTGTAATAAAGTGCCCATGACCCCAAATACGATATTACGGATATAGATGCTATATGAAGTGAAAAGTTGAATGCCAAAATATTTTATGATTTGAGCTTTGCGTTGATGTGCTATAAAGATTTGTTTGTCAGAAATGGTAACGAGTGTGACGTCATTTACGGCATTTGGCTTTCTTTTCTGCTTTCCGTGTGATAGACTGGTTGAGGATTTGAGTGAAAAAGTTGATAAAATCTTTACTATAGCGGTCAAGTACATCATCAACGTTTGAGTTAGATCAATTTGCTTTAACAGTAGAATATTGTATCCGAAATGATGCCGTAAATGACGTCACACTCATTAGCATTTCTGACAAACAAATCTTTATAGCACATCAACGCAAAGCTCAAATCATAAAATATTTTGGCATTCAACTTTTCACTTCATGTAGCATCTATATCAGTAATATCGTATTTGAGGTCATGGGCACTTAAGGTAATAAAAGTATTATTGATTGATTGATTGATTGATTGATTGATTGATTGATTGATTGATTGATTGATTGATTGATTGATTGATTGATTGATTGATTGATTGATTGATTGATTGATTGATTGATCGGTCGGTCGATCGGTCGGTCGATCGATCGATCGATCGATCGATCGATCGATCGGTCGGTCGATCGATCGATCGATCGGTCGATCGATCGATCGATTGATTGATTTGTTGGTTGACTGTTGGTCCAAGTTTATAACTGTATCAGGTTGTGCCACTTGAGCAGGAAATATATTTTTGTTTACTTTCAGACTCAGTCGTTTTCTTTCGAGATTGCACAAGAGCACATCGAAACTTTGCAGAGAAAGTAAGTTTCCTCTCTTCCAACCTTTTTCGTTTGTAACAAAATTTATTAAAGGGGAACTATAGTCAAAAAATAAATTACTTTTAAATAAAGTATAATGTTTGGAAATGTTAATAGTTTTACGGTATCTGCTTTTGTACTCGAGAAATTACGTTCTCATATTTTATGCTTTATGCTTTTCGTGTTTTATGCTTCTGAACGCCGCGATTTTAGAGTTTGCTCTACGGCTCAAAGTTGATGTACAGCGGCGGTTTCCTTTTCAATTATGACGTCATCGAGTGCTTGTCTTTTGTTCCTTGCCATACGAGTCAAGGTTGCTTGCACACGGGTTATGGTTAGGTTAACGTCTGGATTATGGTTAGTGTTAGTATTCGGCATTTGTTAATAAAATTCACAATTATTTTGGAATTACTAAATATATAGCTTTGCACTAGCATCGCAGGGTCGCGGGTTCAATTCCAGCCGGAAGGCCTTGAAGTCGCATTTTTCGCAACTGGTCCCGGTTTGGTCTTAAAATGTATATGTTCCAACACTCGAAATTTTCATTCACCAAAAATCCTTAGAGTATATACCATGGTGATTCATAACTTTAGAACGTTTAAGGTGCAGGGTCTGCCGAAATGCACGGTGCTCTTTTCTTTTAAGCCTATTATTTTCTCAAGTCTTTAAACAGTTCTTCTAAGAACTCATCTCTTTTTTTCTCTTACGTTAGATTTTCTCTTCACGTTAGATTTTCTCTTCATGTTAGATTTTTGGTAAATGTGTTTATATATAAGTAGTTTCAGAACGTTCTAAGGTTATTACCAATCACCATGGTATATATACGTTGTTTAAATATATATTTAAGTTTGTTACCACGACAAGTTCGTTGTTCTATTATTTAAAAAGAATTACTAAATATGTATATCAATATAAAATAATAAGCGGACCCCTAAATCGTGACAGGTATGTTCCTTGCACTCAAATAATGTCAAAATAGCACTTTGTCGAGATAATGTCAAGTACCCATGTTTGTCCCCATTTACCCATAATTATTGCGGCCATAACAAAAGAAAACAGCTCATTCGCAATCATTTGGGAGTCAAATTTGGTTTGTTTGTCCGCATTTTGAGCTATTAATAGCAACCGCGCTTAAAGTGTCTATGAAGTGAAAAATTCGCTAGCTTTTTTTTTGCTTTAACGGACAAAGTATAGCACGGCAGGAGCGTACACTGAAAATTTCAAGTGAATCTGCTGCATAGTCTTCGAGCTATCAACTCTCAAAGTTTGGCATGGCTAAATGTTTTTGGTGAAATCTGAAACGCGCGGTTCATTGTCTTGTGACGTATGCAGGTGCATTTACTATGCATGATAACAATGGATTTGAACATTAATGATGCACATATATTCAATCCCAGTCTTTCCCTATTTTGTAAGGTGGACAAACTTTGAGAGTTGATAGCTCGAAGACTATGAGCAGATTCACTTGAAATTTTCAGTGAACGATCCTGCCGTGCTATTTTGTTCGTTAGAGCAAAAAAAAATGCTACCGATTTTTTCACTTCATAGACACTTTAAAGGGGTATTGAAAATAAATCTCCGCTCTATATTGTGTTTGAGCCATCGAGTAAACTACAAAATGGCGTCGTCCGGAAGCATAAAATATGACAATAAAACGTTATTTCTCGAGTGCAAGAGCAGATATTTTCAAATTATTAATATTTCTAGACATAACACTTGAACGTCTTTGATTTAAATATTTTTATTTTCTGACTACAGTTCCTCTTTAATTTATTATTATTATTATTATTAATAATTTTTATTTTCTATCTGTAGGTGTATTGAACTGGACTACCCTCTGTTAGCCGAATACGATTTTAAGAATGACACAGTAAATCCGGAGCTAAAGTAGGCCATATTGCAATATCAGGGTGTTTCCACCAATAGTCGATCGATATATGGTCTGCAAACTCTGCAAACGTCAAAGCGGTTAAGAAATGAGCTTACGTTGGACGGTATCCCACCGCGCAAAATCAACACTTAGATCTTAGCTGTGCTCCATGGTCAGACATGGGTCGTATATGGTGGCAGCCAGCGGCGCCTCATACCTTCGACTGATCGGCCACGTTCGAGCTAAAACAATTTGTAAAGACAAATTTGTTGAATGATTGAACCCAAACTTTGCTATTGGACGATTCCTTCGTTATACCAAAACAAATGTGTCCAGTACCGTCACCGTACATAAATTTTCATAAACGTGAACAAAACCATAGAACAAAGACTTTCGTCGAGTTTCCAGACTAAACCTCCATTGACCATGTTTCTACTTGGAGGCCGTGAGCTAAGCCACGAGTTCGGTGAATATGTTTATCGAGTTCGATAATGTTATTTGGCATTTTTTTTTAAATATAAATTTTAACATTCGAAATGATCTCTGAACAACTTCTACTTACTGTATCCTTCAACATTATAAGCAACATTATAATCAACATCAATTGTCAAAAAATAATGTGTATAGGAAATACCACTTTTCGAGAATAATTAATGAAAAATGACACGCGTGTTTGGCAAATTAATAATTGTTGTAATTAATAAGTGATTTTTATTAATTCTTCGAAAACAAGTGTTATTTCCTATTAATAACATTTCAATCAATTTTAAACATTACGAAATTTTACTGCGAAAGCGAAAAAGCTGTTGTTTGCCAGTATTGCAACACAATGTCCCGGATGTGTGGTATTTAGGGAAAAATGCCACAATATGCTATTTTTCCTACCCTTTAAAATTTAAGTTCCCAGCTACCCTTTAAAATTTAAGTTTAATACTGATGTTATAGTTAAGTTAATTAGCTAGTTAATCAGGAGTAAATAATATTGATTGGAATGTTATTGCAATCGAACCCCATTTAACGGACATCCCTTTTAAGCGGACATCCCTTTTAAGTGGACACCAATCTGTGGCGGCCCCACGGCCCTATTTTTAATAAAACACTATAGTTATAACCCCTTTCAAGCGAACATTCTCTTAAGCGGACACTTATAGGCGTGGTCCCAAAGGTGTCCGCTTAATAGGGTTAATATAACCATACATGTACATTCACCGGTATTACCACCGCCTTAAATAATATCGATCACGTGGTTAAGCGTGTGGCCTCCGTATCTTTGTCAGTTAGAGCGCTTGTCTATAGGTAATAGCGTGTGTCCAATTCCCAGATGGAATAAGGCCTTGATGTCCCTGTTGGGTGTGAAAATATAAATTTTAACACTCTAAATTTACCTTAACAATTTATCCATATGGAATATGGCGTCATTTGTTTCCAATTTGCTTTGTTATTATGATTAAAGTGCCAGTAAACTAAACATTTTTTATTGTCTTATTTGGAAGAACTTTTAAAATGATAAAGTAACTTCTTTTGAAGATTTTCGTTTCTTCGCTTTCTTTTTGAGATATATCAGTTTTTTTATATGAAAAATGTCCGGAATGTACACATGCATAATGACTTTTTGGAGAGATGTGTGTATCTCTACATTCTCGAGCGAAATCCTTTAAAATCGAGAGGTTTCGTGTTGTGGGAGAAACATGCACACGTGTTATTCACACTTTAGTGTTTTTATTTGATGAACGCAAAGATATATAACATTCTCTGATAACTCATTATGCATGTGTGACGAAATTCCAGACATTTTTCATATCAAACAAACTGATATATCTCAAAAAGAAAGCAAAGAAACGAAAATCTTCAAAAGAAGTTACTTTATCATTTTAAAAGTTCTTCCAAATCAGACAATAAAACATTTTGAGTTTAGTGGCACTTTAAAGTGCACCTGACATCAAAAAATTTTATTATCTTATTTCGAAGAACTTTTAAAACGATAAAGTAACTTCTTTTGACGATTTTCGTTTCTTCGCTTTCTTTTTGAGATATAACAGTTTGTTTGATATGCAAAGTCCGGAATTTACGTCACACATGCATGCATAATGACTTATTGGAGAAATGTGTGTATCTCTTTCATTCTCGAACGAAATCCTTTAAAATTGAGAGGATTGGTGTTGTGGGAGAAACACGCACACGTGTTATTCACACTTTAGTGTTTTTAGTGATGAACGCAAAGATATATAACATTCTCTGATAACTCATTATGCATGTGTGACGTAAATTCCGTACATTTGCATATCAAACAAACTGTTATATCTCAAAAAGAAAGCGAAGAAACGAAAATCGTCAAAAGAAGTTACTTTATCGTTTTAAAAGTTCTTCCAAATAAGACAATAAAAATTTTTGATGTCAGGTGCACTTTAAGGAATGTGGTTAGAATTATGACGCGCGAAATGGTAGTCTAGGTTTAGCATGAATGCAGGGTTTAAGCATTCTATGCAATTATCGCGCTCTTGTCGAAAGTTGTCACTAAGTCATACTGTATAAGGCAACCAATATAAGGCAACCAATTGTTGTTGGAAGCAAGTGAGCTTAACATCACAAAAGTGTCAATAATAATAATAATAATCTTCTTTTTTTTAATTTGGCTCTAATCACTTTCTCTCTTTTTATTTGTTATAGTGCTGACTTAAAACCAACCACCGTTCTACGACCGTATCAGGTGAGTATATCCCGTCTATATGGAGAAGGATATTTTACCAGGAACTAAAAAAACTCGTAAAATGTAAATAACTGCATATGCTACTGTATATCCATTAATTAAAGTGGCGTATTTCTGCATGCCACTATTCCAGTTAGCGTATTTACAATCGACAAGTCGTGTCTCTATTCCCGATTTTTGAATAAAGTCAGAGCCAGTAACTTAATTTATTAGCCGACAAAGTTGGTTTTCTTTGATCTGCCGCGGGATATATATCACGAATATCCCGAAAATCGGTGCTATAACCTATATACAGCACTCTTGCCAATTACTGACCTCAAATTAATATCCCAAGAGAAAACCTCCTTTGTTTGCTAATAAGTTATAAACAACTAATTGACCTCGGTCGGTTCAATAACCTATACTTGCTTATTTCAAATTTTCGTCTTAAAGTGCCACTACGATCAAATGTTTACGTATTTATAAAGCAGAGCTTCTAAATATTACTCGGTCAAAATCGTTTTGCAATTCGACGATGGCAAGTTGTTGAATCTGGAGTTGTTCAGCGTGACGAAGTGACGTCAGATTCTCAACGCGAAGACTCCACGTTTTTTCAAATTCTTCGTCTGAAAGGCTGAATATTTCATCTACTTCTCGAAGAAAACAAGAAAACAAGTAACCTCGACTGAAATTCAGGCGTAGCATTGAGAATCTGACGTCACAAACAATATTAATTACCTTTTGAAATTGCGGGCTCACTTGGAACACGTTTTTAGTAATGGTGACCTAAATAATAGTGATTTCAGAGCTCAAAATACTTACTTCAAAATAACATTTTTTAGTTTTTTTTTACATCGATGATCACTTTCCTCCCTGAAATACTATTCTATGCTAAAGAAAATCTAAAAGACGGGCGTAAATTTTCATCGTAGTGGCACTTTAAATAATTTTTGACATGTTGTATTTTTATTTAAACTATCATTAATGATTTACGAAGAAAAAATCAAAAGAAATGGCTGCCTAATTAGTAGATCACACATCGTCGTCGTGATTTACATAAACTTTTCCTTCTATTTACTCGGCTAATTAATTGACTTGAATCACCAAAATAGTCGGGAATCTGTTTAGATGCATTCGTAGTTTAAGTAAGGCACGATATTCGCCTTATATATCCCATACAGTTCAGACGTTCATATATTAAAGTGCCTATGAAACGAAAATTAAGTTTGTTTTATTTGAAAGAACTTTTAAAATAATGAAGAATATTAATTTACAGCTTTCTCATATTTCACTTGGTTCTTGAGATATTTAGACTTATGTGATATTCAAATGAGATAGCTATGACGTCAAGGGGTTTGCAATACATTTTAACATATTGGAAAATCGTGTATATCTTTAAGATTATTAAACGAAATCACTTGAAACATTGCATGTGGATACAGACACCTAAACTGGAGAACATCGTTCTAGTTTTATGGTCGCCATGGTAACAAATTAGTTTTCAGACATCTTGATTTCTAAAAATAAAATTATTTGTTTTCTCTTCCGTCCCAAACATTTGCGGGTTGGTACTGGTTTAGCAGATTTTCACTGACTTAACCAATTCGAAACTGAAGTTTAACTTTGGTGCAACACATAGCTACAGGTGTATGTCAGAAAACAAAGATTTTTGACAAAGAGACTTAGAGGTCTATTATTACTATTGCAACATTGAAACTTGAACGATGTTCTTCAGTTTAGTGGTTTGTATCCACATGCAAAGTTTCAAGTGATTTCGTTTAATAATCTTAAAGATATACACGATTTTCCAATATGTTAAAATGTATTGCAAACCCCTTGACGTCATAGCTATCTCATTTGAATATCACATAAGTCTAAATATCTTGAGAACCAAGTGAAATATGAGAGAGCTGTAAATTAATATTCTTCATTATTTTAAAAGTTCTTTCAAATAAAACAAACTTAATTTTCGTTTCATAGGCACTTTAAGGTAAAATAGTTATTTAAAAAAAGCTACGAGGAATATTGAAAATGACATTTAAAAGCAAAGCACAAGTCGACTATAGTGCTTGTGGCAGGAAAATCTGTACTAACAAAAACAATTCTGTCGTTCACCGTTGCCCTAACGAACGTGAAATGTCATCGCCCTGTTATTAGCTTATTCGTTGGCTGCGCTCACTATCTGTGAGATATCGCCATAATAGTCTTAATATTACCATACAATTATTTCTTGACTATGGTGATTTATCGATCTTCTAACTCCACGAGCATGCTTGTTTTTTGTTTTTTTTTAAAATCTTTTTGTTGTTTCCAGCATAAGTTATTTTTGTCCAAAATAAGGATTATACCTTTTGATATTTATAGTACGTAGCTTCTTCGTTACTCTTGATAGATATACGCCAACGAGTTTGTTCATTATCAACTTGATATAGTGTAACTGTGTTTTGATGTAGGAAAAAAGTCTAAGGAAGATGTTTGGAAATGGAAGAGCACGATCGGGCGTCATAGTATTACCTTGCGGTAAATTTTTAATTTTTTTCTTATAGTTCAGTGTTGCCATGCACTGTCAGGGACAAGTCTAGGAAAAACAGAATTGTTTTATGGTTAGGGAAAACAGGGGTTTATAAAGTTAGGGAAACGTCGGCGAAAAACAGGTTTTCTTATCCTGAATATAAAAAGATATATATCGAAACGTCGAACTTTTCATGTGCCGAACCTAATGCAAATGAGCTTGAACAAAGGATTTTGCTAAAAAAGTAAATGGTTTGAACCTAGGAGTATCATTAGATGTGTGAAGTTGATCGTCCAGGTTGATGTAGTCTTGAGAAAGACTATTGTTGGTGACTGACGTTTCGACGGCCTCAGCGGCGGTCATCTTTGCTAATTTACATTAGATTCGACACATGAAAAGTTCGACGTTTGAAACGGGCATAAAAGGTATATCATGCCCAGTTTACGCGGTAAGCCTTGTTTACGCTATATATATATATATATACATATATATATATATATGTGCTGCTTTAGTTTCTTAATTTTTTCGATATTAAAAACGGATCGCAATGATCATTCTTTTATCTAGAATAAGCACTATATATGCTTATACATATGTTTCGTTCATTATTCGGCTGAAATTATAGGCGCTTTGTTTTCATGTACTATATTTTAATTCTTATTTAACTTGTATTAAAGGTGCTGGGAAGACACTTGTTGGGGTAACCGCTGCTTGTACTGTGAGAAAAAGATGCATTATTCTCTGCACCTCTGGTATTCAATGATTTATGTGTATTAATATCTACTTATTAACCGATTTCGAGGTTTATACTTCCGTACAGACCTGGCGAGAGAGAGAGAGAGACGAAGGGCCTTTGCCTGAAACGTTAGACCTCTTCCTACACCTATTTCGGCAGTACACCATTCCTTTTAGAGTATTCGATTTGTATTTCTTAAACTCATTAATAATTCATGATGAAAATTCAAAAGAAATCAATATTTAATGAGTATTTAGAAATAAGAGGAACTGAGGAAGATTACGGCCAAATTTCCCGAACTTTAATCTAGATTTTCTCTTGAAATATGGATTCGTTTGAGAAGCAAGTTCTAACTCTCGTAATTGTTCAAACCGGTTAAAAAGCTCGGCTTCGCCTCGTATTTTCAACTGGCTTGTCCGTATTTAGAAATCAGAGGAAGAACGCTTACTCGTGTTAGAACTGTTACTTCTACACTGCTTGCGCAGAACAACACGTTTATGTACATGTGGTTTATTATCACTAATAAGTACATGTAGTTTATTATATGGCTTTTATTACTATACCTTACCATTTAATCGAACGCCAGATGATTTGTAGCAAACGTTCCATCTAAAAACATGTCTGCAATTGAAACAATTGTTTTCTGCAGGATCGTTCGTTGTTATCTAGAAAAACGTGCAGCCACGGTAACTTTCTCTTTGATTTATCGAGGTCTCTGTTTTTTTCAGGTGTTGCTGTAGAACAGTGGCGTAGTCAAGTAAGTGAATTATTTATCAGATGAATATCGTACATAGTTGGTGCGACTGGAAAACTCTATACGAAAAATGTGCCACAAACGTAGTCAAACACTGGGCTGAGTGCATTATTACACAGTGTACTGTAACTCTAAGAAAACTATACATAACTAATCGTAGGGTAAAATCATAGGCAGCCCAAATGTGAAGATTAATTACTTGTAATAAAATCTATATTTAACTTGTTATTACTGGCAACAAGAAGCGACAGGCTGCCGAATTCGACTGAAGCGCGAAGCCGGTAATGAGGGGAGTGGGGCGAGTTTTCATTTCAGTTGATTTCGGCAGCCTGTCGCTACTCGTCGCCGGCAATAATAAGGTAAATACAGCTTTTATTATAAGTTCAATTCTTTAATTAACCATATAAGTAATTAATCTTTACATTTCCGCTGCCTGTGGTAAAATGCGACAAGATGTCGTGCTTTTGTGAGGTTGGTTACCACAGTCGATCTTTTGGCTACAACATGTTTCTTTATGAATAGAATCTTTATGAATAGTACCCCGATAATTGCATAGCCCCAGAATATGAAATACATTGCGTTGTGTCGCTGCGCACGATAATGCATTCGTTTCAATCACGTGATCAATATTCGAAAGACAACAAAATAAATATTTTATTGAGGTACACTAACATGGCGGCTATGACGTCATCACAGAGCTATGTTCTATGCGGCACGATACGAGCCAGGCCTATACTGCATCGCACAGCATGACACGACTGACGACACCACTCCAGACACTATGACACACTACGCCAGTGCCAGACATAACACATGGGTGAATTTCTTTTTTTTTCATTTGTATATAGTTTAGACTGTGGTCTACAGTGGAAGATCGTAGCATATATTGTTTCACTGCAGAGTCTAAAACCAAGCCTGGTGGTAAGACATGTATTTTCTCCCACCTATCCTAAATATAATTATTTCAAAACTGCAACTTTCGCTAGAAACATTAGAACTCCTATTCACTATATTTCGGTGGTCCAACAACCTTTTAGTGATTTTGATTTGTATTTTTTTAATACTACCTACGCAGCTCACTAATTTTATATCTTTCTCGTCACCATGTCACAAAAAAGTTTGCGTCATATTTATGTTTAAAGTAAATGGTTTGAACCTAGGAGTATCATTAGAAGTATGTAGTTGATCGTCCAGGTTGTTGTCGTCTTGAGAAAGGTTAGTATAAGGGTTTAATTTTGGGTTAGAGTTATTTTTCAAACCTTTATACTAATCCTCACCCTAATATTAACCTCGCACTAACCTTCCTACTAACCCTCGAACACCTAGTTTTCAGTCTTTGCGCGGAAACCTTATTTTAAAGTATACTTTCTAGCGATCACCGTTGCTTCCTGCGTTAAGCGTGGGTCTATTGTTGCTTGGTGGGCCTGTTGTTGCTTGGTGGGCCTGTTGTTGCTTGGTGGGCCTGTTGTTGCTTGGTGGGCTTGTTGTTGCTTGGTTGGCCTGTTGTTGCTTGGTGGGCCTGTTGTTGCTTGGTGGGCATGTTGTTGCTTGGTGGGCCTGTTGTTGCTTGGTTGGCCTGTTGTTGCTTGGTGGGCCTGTTGTTGCTTGGTGGGCCTGTTGTTGCTTGGTGGGCCTGTTGTTGCTTGGTGGGCCTGTTGTTGCTTGGTGGGCCTGTTGTTGCTTGGTGGGCCTGTTGTTGCTTGGTTGGCCTGTTGTTGCTTGGTGGGCCTGTTGTTGCTTGGTGGGCCTGTTGTTGCTTGGTGGGCCTGTTGTTGCTTGGTGGGCCTGTTGTTGCTTGGTGGGCCTGTTGTTGCTTGGTGGGTCTATTGTTGCTTGGTCGGTCTATTGTTGCTTGGTGGGCCTATTGTTGCTTGGTGGGCCTGTTGTTCGTTGGTGCCTGTTTGTACTTAGTACTAAAGGCGATAATTTCAGCCGAGTCCCAGTCAATGTCGTGTTTCGTTTATACGTTGTGTTCAGCAATGTGATTAGTTCTGTGTTTAATGTGATTAAATTTATCATTTAAAATTTGGTTATCATCTCCAGTTCTCCTTAGTCATCATTGCACATTAGCTTTTGTTATTGTATTCCTCGCTTTGTTTAATTCCTTGGATTCCTGTTCTGTATAGGAAGATAATAATCTGAAAGTTACAGCATCTAACTTTTTTCTTCTTGGGTTGGGTAAAAGATTTTCTTTACCCATAAATGGTTGGGTTGGTTAAATTTCTGATGTTAATTTTTTTTCAGGACCAAATCTATTTCTCTTCGGCCCCCACCTTGACCAAATATAATAACCAGTCCCTAAGTATACAGATACAAAGTTTCCCGGACTCCGGATTCAAAATCTCCGGAGACGCGACCAAACCACCGGGACGTTTTATTCCCGTGTGTAAACGGCAAAACGAATCCGGTACCAAAACGTTGCTCTAGTGTAAACGTGGTCTTAGTGTCTCACATCCCTTAACCAAAAATAATAATCGCACGCGCACGTACGTGTCCAGATTTCCTTTATCCTACTTGAAACATTTGAGGTTTACGCGAACACTTCCCACGATACCTAAGTTACATATATTAACCATTACGGGATTGTCCGTCTTAATATTAAATATTGTTCTGTTATTATTTTGACTTTCTCAGCAAATTAGCAAACGCGGCCACGATAATAATTCAAAACATACGATATACCGAATCACGGGCGTCAACATGAGCAGACGCGGATTGGACGCGGATCACTCGCGTACGTAGTGTTAGGTTATTTCTGAGTAATACTGTAGCTTACTTTATACCGTTGCCTTCTTTTGAAGGTTGTAACATCGCAATTTCTACGTATTCCATGATTTCACACAGTGGAAAGAGATCTTGGGAGTCGGAACAGGTGAGAAACGAGTGGTAGATAAAATACATGCAAATATTATCCTGGGTGGCTGTGTTCATTTTGTCACATTTCTAAATTTTACTTACTGCCGGCGATTTAACTGATGTGACACCGAAAGGTTTTATCGGCTTAGGGGCTGTTTATATGAGCAGGGCTAGCCTGGCTAACCAGGCTGAGTTGTATCACGAAAATCTTTCCTTGACCCAAAAAGATCATTTGAATTAACTTTATCCTACAACCAAACTAAGCCAGTTACTTTAAAGAGTGAGTGTCAACCGTCGTGCATTGCGCGTTTGTGTTTATCTTTCCGTACGATAACAAAGTGTTTGGAAGTGCTTTGTTGCCAACTTGATGTGGTATAAATACTTCGGAAATTCGCCGAGTCTTCTCAGAAAACCCTACAGAGGCTTTCTTATTCATCCACAATCCAAATACATCGACTTGGAACCTGATTTTTTGTTTGAACCTCGTCACTTGGTCTTCCACGCTTCGCGTCAGTGAAGGCTTACATAATTCGAAACGAAAGTCAAGAAAACGTCGAGTTTTGTGAAAAATGCAGAAATAATCACTTTCTAAGGTATATCTTCTTTCAATTAAAAGACAAAATGAATAATTTATATCAAGGATTGGCAAGATATTTACGGTGCAGTTCACCAAGGGAATTTCGTGCTTCGAAAAATGGCCGACCGAGCGTGCAATGCGTCACGGTTGACACTCACTCTTTAAAGTGCCCCTAACCTCAAATTTTTTTATTGTCTTATTTGGAAGAACTTTTAAAATGATAAGGTAACTTCTTTTGAAGATTTTCACTTCTTCGCTTTCTTTTTGAGATATTTCAGTTTGTTTGATATGCAAATGTCCGGAATTTACGTCACACGTGCGTAATGAGTTATCATAGAATGTTATATATCTTTGCGTTCATCACATAAAAACACTAAAATGTGAATAACATGTGTACACCAAACTTCTCGATTTTAAAGGATTTCGTTCGAGAATGAAAAAGATACACACATTTCTCCAATAAGTCATTATGTATGTGTGACGTCAATTCCGGACATTTGCATATCAAACAAATTGATATATCTCAAAAAGAAAGCGAAGAAACGAAAATCTTCAAAAGAAGTTACTTTATCATTTTAAAAGTTCTTCCAAATAAGATAATAAAAAATTTTGAGGTTAGGGTCACTTTAAAATATCATTTTGGGTGCCTAACAATCATAAACTTAAAGTAGCACTACGATGAAAATTCACCCCCGTCTTTTAGATTTTCTTTAGCATAGAATAGTATTTCAGGGTCGAAAGTGATCATCGATGTAAAAAAAACAACTAAAAAATGGTATTTTGAAGTAAGTATTTTGAGCTCTGAAATCACTATTATTTAGGCCACCATTACTAAAAACGTGTTCCAAGTGAGCCCGCAATTTCAAAAGGTAATATTGTTTGTGACGTCAGATTCTCAATGCTACGCCTGAATTTCGGTCGAGGTTATTTGTTTTCTTGTTTTTTTCGAGAAGTAGATGAAATGTCCAGCCTTTCAGACGAAGAATTTGAAAAAACGACTTTGATTTACTTGATGAATTAGCCACGTGGAGTCTTCGCGTTGAGAATCTGACGTCACTTCGTTACGCTGGTCAAGAACATGAACGATTAATGGCGGACATAACAACTCCAGATTCGGAGTAAGAAAAATAATACTTGCCATCGTGGAATCGCAAAACGGTTTCGACCAAGTAATATTAGTAGCAGATCTGCTTTATAAATACGTAAAAATATCGACAGGTAAAAATATTGATCGTAGTGGCACTTTAACAATCCTATAGCATGCCGATTGTTTCCGCTTGTAGTTGCCCAACCGAGCTCATTTCCAGTTTTCTAGACAACGTTATGTCTCCTTTGGTTAAGAAGTTGCCTTCTTTATATCAAAGATACTAAACATGCTTTGCAAATTTTCGACCAGTTACGTTTCTGTAGTTCCGATAAATTTAATTTCACTATGGACGTCAAGTCCTTATACACCGTCATTCCCCCATCGCTTTGATCAGCGCACTCAGTTAGAACCCTCAACATCCACGTTACTCCGCTTAGCAGAACTAGTGCCCATAACAATTTTTCGTTTGATGGTGAAGTTGGGGTGAACATTATTAACAAATAAGTGGTGTTGCGATGGGCACCAAAATGGGTCCAAGCTATACTAACTAATTTGTTGGTTATGTTGAAAAACAGATCTTTAAACGATACACAGGTCCCTTGCCTGATTTCGTCAGCAGATTTGTCGATGACTGTTTAGGAACAGAGTCATGCTCCTTTTAGAGCAGTTCATCAACTTTGTTGATGATTGTGTCGTTCCTTGATATTTTAATTTCGATTAATGATGATTCGCTGAAAACCTCGGTTTCATACAAGCCTACTGACACCCATAGTTATCTTCTATTTTCTTCCTCTCATCCCAACCACACTAAGCAATCCAGCCCTTACTTTCAATTCTTGCGTCTTCGCCGCTTATGTAGCGACGACCAAGATTTTCAAGCCAAAGCAATGGAAATGAGATATTTTTTGTTCAACGTGGTTATCCTACCTACTGTACCTTCTAGATCTGGCCGTTCAGAAAGCTTTTCTCATCCCCCGTTTTTAGACAGCCTTTCAAACATCAAAATTCCTCTAGTTCTAACATTTCATCCTTTCAGTTTTAAAGTTAAAAATATTATCAATCGGAATTTTCACATTTTACAAAATGATCCTAAGACGTCAGCCATTTTCACCAATAACCCTTAGGTATCTTTTCGCCGTAATAAAAACATGTGTGATTCCTTAGTACATAGTGTCCTTAAACAAAATACCTCGGCACCAGCGGGAACATTTTATTGCGGCCGTTCCCTCTGCAACACATGCCCTTTTCTCAACCCCACTACAGTTCTTACTGCCTCCAAATTCGACCACGCAATCCGTGATACTTTTTCATGCACGTCCACCAACATCATTTGTTGCATTTCTTGCGATAAATGCCCTAAAATCTACATCGGTGAAACTGGGTGACGCCTTTCAGACAGGTTTTCTGAACATCTTCGTTCCGTGAGGAACAATGGTGTTGACAAACCTGTATCCCGCCATTTCAATAGCTCTAACCATTTGGTTTCAGACATGAAAGGTCTGTGCCATCCTTCCCATCTCAGGTGGTGACCGCAAACGGCAAGAGAAGCGTCTCATTTTCAAACTTGGCACCTCGCATCCTCATGGTCTTAATGAACGTTTTTCTTTTATTTAATTTCCTACAAGTTTTTTTGTTATGTTAGTTTGCGAGGAACTTTTTTATTATTAGCTCATGCACTTTCATTCGTTTTCAAGTTTTTATTTCTTGGCGCTTTACTATCTCATAATCCCCTTGAATATTGGACCTGTCATTGCACCCTTGACCAGTTCTCCCTCCCCCTCAGTCTGTTTGCTGATCGACTGTAAAAATAACAAATGATTTAACTTTTCGCATCTCATTAATTATTAGTTTGTTTATCTCCCGTGCATTTGATTGGCTACTTTCTACTTGTGACACCCTTTTGGCATATATATAAGCCCTATTTATTTTATTTCATCTCGTCTTACTCTGATGAAGAGCTCCGCTCGAAATGTCAGTATTTCGTTGCTAAAAATCGTGGCAGTTCACCACCTATTCACTTTGCTTTGTTAAGTTAATCAGCCCGGCTAACCGTGCTAGCCCGGCTCATTTAAACAGCCCCTTAATCAATATGTTCTTAGGTCATGAAATATCTTCAAAGTCAGGAATGGGGTCTCATGCTTCTTGATGGTACGTTTATTAATATCACACTTCTGTTCAGCATTATTCCATCCAACCACAGCTAGTCGTCTACAGTTATAGCCCTTTTCTGTCAACATCACTTATTTTACTCCACAAAATTTGTTGCTGTCCGACATGACAGTGTTGTTGTAGGCAAAACTAAAAGTTGTTCAAGCTGTTTATTTAAATGAACCAAATTCCCAGTTATCCCATTTTCTAGTTAGAACGGCTACGCGGACAATCAACATAACTTACGTTTTAGTATTAGAGAAAAACAAAAATGATATTCTTTCTTTTAAACATTTCTGAAGCATCAAACGGGTGTAGTTGACCATAAAAGAAAGAAATCAAATGAGGCCAGTCACTACTGATATAAAACTTTATAAAAAGTTTATAAAAAGTTAATCGTCTTAGCTTTCATCGTACAACGACGACATTCTTTGTCTCTGATGATGTCGTTGTACGACCAAAGCTAAGACGATTTTATAAACTTTTCATAAAGTTTAATATCAGTAGTGACTGGCCTCATTTGATTTCTTTCTTTGTTTCTGAAGCAGTTTTAGTCGGCGAGTTAACGTTAAACACAACCGTCACGACCAGGCTATGTTTTAACTGTCCATGTCGTTCTACAACATGGAAATTATCTAAATAACATCGTATTTTGAACAAGGACGGCGTAGCAGGAATATTTCAGGCACTAGAATTTATCATTGTCTTTGTTTCATATGAAAATTTTTGTTGTTCAAGGGACGTCCTTCTTAACGTTAATGTCATGTTCGACAAACTCTCTGCTGTTATATATACATTGCTGTAGTGAATGTGGGAGAACTTGGAGTAGACAGACGATACATGGACGATCGAAAAATGTTTCTGAGTCCCGGACAGAGATCAAACCAGTAACCTTCTGATTGCTGGTGAGACGCTCTAACCATTGAGCTAATGGACCAACATCCAATCATTACTGATATATTATAGTGACTGCCGCATAGGCAGTACATATATCAATCGAACCAGTACATCATTGTAACCTTCTATTTCCATCTGAGTCTCGGTAGCTCAATGGTTAAAGCGTCTCACCGGCAATTAGAGAGTTAAAGGTTCGATCCGTATCCAGTACACATTTTTCTGAGAAAACGCCCTGCTGGTGAACAATTTTTTTTTCTTTTTAGAGGTTCATACCATTCCTGCAAAACAATTCAGACGAGTTCTTACAGGTTTGAAGCAAAATTAGTGTTCTTTAAAGTTTGATGTCTGTCTGTCTGTCTGTCTGTCTGTCTGTCTGTCTGTCTGTCTGTCTGTCTGTCTGTCTGTCTGTCTGTCTGTCTGTCTGTCTTCTGGATACAAATTCCTTGACAACCAGCGTCACGTAACACTAAGTTGGACGCACGTAAAGGTCTGATATTTAACAGTTGCCGTTGTTTCATTTTGTAGCCATTCAAGCGCATTGCAAACTTGGATTAACCGCAACATTAGTTAGGGAAGACGACAAGATTCAGGTTTGATTTTGGAACTTGTGCTTTGTTTTGTTACTTAGCGTGTGTTATAACAACGTTCGGATTGTCGACTTTTAGGATTTAAATTTCTTGATTGGTCCTAAGCTGTATGAAGCAAACTGGATGGAGTTACAAAACAATGGATTTATAGCTCGAGTGCAGTGTGCTGAGGTAAGGGTTCCACATCATTAGTGCTAACTTGAGAAACGAGAAATGAACGAGGAGTGAAAGAGGAATGACACGAGGGGACGAGGAATGACAGGAGTTAACGAGAAATCACAGGAGTGAACGGGGAATGACACGAGAGATGAGGAATGGCAGGAGTGAACGAGGAATGACAGGAGTGAACATTGAATGACACGAGGGACGAGCAATGACAAGAGTTAACGAGGAATAACAGGAGTGAACATTGAATGACACGAGGGACGAGCAATGACAGGAGTTAACGATGAATAACAGGAGTGAACATTGAATGACACGAGGGACGAGCAATGACAGGAGTTAACGAGGAATAACAGGAGTGAACATTGAATGACACGAGGGACGAGCAATGACAGGAGTTAACGAGGAATGGCAGGAGGGACGAGGAATGGCAGGAGGGACGAGGAATGGCAGGAGGGACGAGGAATGGCAGGAGTGAACAAAGAATGACACAAGAGACGAGGAATGACAGGAGTTAATGAGAAATGGCACGAGAGACGAGAAATGACAGGAATGAACAAGGAATGGCAGGAGTGAACAACGAATGACACGAGAGATGAGGAATGATAGGAGTGAACAAGGAACGAAATGAGTGAACAAAGAATGACAGGAGTGAACATGGAATGACACGAGGGACGAGGGATGACAGGAGTTAACGAGAAATGGCACGAGAGACGAGAAATGACAGGAGTGAACGTGGAATGGCAGCAGTGAACGAGGAATGGCAGGAGTGAACGAGGAATGATAGGAGTGAATGAGGAATGACAGGGATGAACGATGAATGATAGGAGTGAACAAAGAATTACAGGGATGAACGAGGAATAATAGGAGTGAACGAGGGGAATGGCAGGAGTGAACGAGGAATTTCAGGAGTGAACGAGGAATGACATGAGCGACGAGGAATAACACGAGAGACGAGAATAACAGAAATAAACGATCCATATCGAGCGGAAAAGCTTGGTATTGGTGCACGATGAAAAGCATATTACGAAAGAGCGAACAGAGTGCCAGCTGCGTGAGGAGCTGTATACGCATGTTATGGAGCGACATGTATTAGGGATGGTGGTTTGCTCAGGATTGGCAGATGTGTAAAAGGTGATAAGGGTGTAAAGAGCGGTAGATTTATAAGCAGTAGCATGTCAGAAACGGTAGGTTTACGAGTTAAGGTATGTGCACAAGGAGTGGCCGACTTGTGACAAGCAGATGGCAGTTGTGAAAGTGATGACAGGTGTGTAAGCAGCAATAGTTGTATGGTGTGTGTGTGCGACACCAATGGCTGATTGAAACAGTTGTGATAATAGTTGTGTAAGGAACAATAATTGTATGGTGGAAGTGAGGGGCACCAATGACTTATCGTAAAAGTTATAGTTCTGTCGACGATTGTGACAGTTTTGTTTTGTTTATTTTAAGGTTTGGTGTCCTATGACTCCAGAGTTTTACCGAGAATATTTGAACATTAGGTCGAGAAGACGAAAGGTGCTTGTTTATATTTGCATGGAGAATTTATTTAAATCTAATATTAAATAACAAATACAGATGATGATGATGGATGATAAATAATTAATGTTGATGCTAAATGAAGGATAACCAATATATATATATATATATATATATATATATATATATATATATATATATATATATATATATATATATATATATATATATATATATATATATATATATATATATAATATATATATATATATATATATATATATATATATATATATATATATATATATATATATATATATATATATATATATATATATATTATATATATATATATATATATATATATATATATATATATATTATATATATATATATATATATTATATATATATATATATACGTGTAGGTTTGGTCTACGAAATGCAAAGAGTGCTCAACAACATATAGTTAGAGCAAATAATAGATTTTCGCTTACCTCAAAACTGGTCTGCTACAACTTGTTTCATCTGTAAAAGAATCTTCAGGCAGTGACAATATCGAAAGGGATGACCGCTTATTTATAGGCTTTCTGCCGGAAAGTGGGGGCGTATGTGGGGGACAAAGCATGAGGTCATGGCTTTGTTTGCGTTGATTACGCGAAATTTATTACGATGACGACACTGTGAAATTATTTCCGCTCTTTTGTTGAGTAAACTATTCTTATTTTTTTCTTTTAAAATACAAAATTTTTCTTCTAAACATAAATTGCATCGTTTTGATCCTCCTGTGTACGAAATAGAATGTTTTAGAATTTGCCAATTAATACTGAAATCTTTATTGTTTTCTTTCAATGTCCAAATATATTTCGAAAGTTCGGTGTCATTTTCATGCTTTTTATGTTGAAAAGATTTAGTGTGGTTGGCCAATCGCTCTTTGAATGTGGTTGCAGTCATACCAATGTAGTGTTTTATTTCGTTTGTGATGTTTACTGTCACTGTTGCTTTGTATACTATGTCTCTAGTCATGCATTGTTCTTGAAGCGGGCAAATGGTGTTCTCTCTACAACTGCAATTAGTAGCGTCCCTATCCTGCGGTTTGATGTTCCTAGCTATGCGTGCATTGTGCTTAGTGATTATTGACTTAACATTGTTCATGCAGCTGTAACTTACTTTAACTGTATTTCTGTTAAAAATCTTATGGAGCTTGTGGTGCGGAGGGAAATGTTTGTCAATTAGGCTAAGGAAATTACGTCCTATGTTAGTGCTGACACTCTTGCTAAATGGTGGGTTGAACCAAATGATATTGCGTTGCCTATTCCTACGTGGTCGTTGCGGTGTATCATGAGTGTAGCTAAGTTCATGATTAAAGTTGCTGTGCCTAAGCGCGTTCTGATATAAGGGTGCAGATTCCTGAAAAGTTTGCTCATCTGACGAAAGGAGTTTAATGCGTTTGTTAATTGATGCAGGTAGTTGCCTTGTTATGCTTGGTGGATGGTTAGAGTGCATATTTATGTATAGCGGATCGTCATTGGGCTTCCTATAGGGCCTATAGTTTCCATTGTTAAGGTCGAAAGTTACATCTAAAAAGTTTACTATACGTAAATTTGATTCGGCGGTGATTTTTAGGTCAAATTGCTCGAAAATTTTGTGGAGATCTTTTCTTGTTTTGTCTGCTAAACGTGCTGATTTACTTTTTATGATAGCCAAACCGTCATCTCTATATAGGCCGATGCTTTCTTTGCCAAATTTCTTACTTAGGTGGTTTAAAATGAAAAGGCCTACGAGCTCACAAATTTCCGCGCCGTCGAAACTGCCCATGGTAACGTCGAACAAATTCTTGCTATCTTTTTTTATCCATGAAATTCCGCTATTGAAAAGGAGAGATTTTCTAGCGTGTTTTATTATTGAAATGTTGTTTTGAGGTATAGTAGCCAAATTTGAAGCCCAGGACAGAGCTTGGTCCAATAGTTTTTCAGAAATAGATGGATAGAAATCGACAATGTCAAATGAAATGAAACTGTGTCTGTCCTTATCTTTTATATTGCCAAACCACTCAATAACTTGTTTTGTATTTCTCCATTGATTTAAATTCAGTTTTTGTCTCAAATTAGAATTAATTTTGTCCAAAATAGCTTTGCTTAGTTTTCCGGATTCGCTTTTGGCGGGGTTAATTAATCGACATTTTGGGTTGTTTTCGAAATTTTCTTTGTGGTCTTTTAAAGATATAAATGCTTCGCGTTTTTTCATTTTTTCAATTCTGTCGCCGATTCCTAAATTGTTCGAAATGTCTTTTAGTTCTGAGTCAATTTCATCTATAGAGTCCTCGGATCCATGCTTATATGTTTTTGTGATGTTGTCATGTAAGAGATTGTTGTATATGTCGGGCGGGGTTTCATAAATATTCCGAGTTTTGTCTGCAAAAATGAAAATGTTGGGAGACGTATTAATTTTCTTTAAATCGTTAGCCAAAGATTTCTGAAATTGGTTCCTATATGTACAATTCCGGCCATATAGGAACCAATTTCAGAAATCTTTGGCTAACGATTTAAAGAAAATTAATACGTCTCCCAACATTTTCATTTTTGCAGACAAAACTCGGAATATTTATGAAACCCCGCCCGACATATACAACAATCTCTTACATGACAACATCACAAAAACATATAAGCATGGATCCGAGGACTCTATAGATGAAATTGACTCAGAACTAAAAGACATTTCGAACAATTTAGGAATCGGCGACAGAATTGAAAAAATGAAAAAACGCGAAGCATTTATATCTTTAAAAGACCACAAAGAAAATTTCGAAAACAACCCAAAATGTCGATTAATTAACCCCGCCAAAAGCGAATCCGGAAAACTAAGCAAAGCTATTTTGGACAAAATTAATTCTAATTTGAGACAAAAACTGAATTTAAATCAATGGAGAAATACAAAACAAGTTATTGAGTGGTTTGGCAATATAAAAGATAAGGACAGACACAGTTTCATTTCATTTGACATTGTCGATTTCTATCCATCTATTTCTGAAAAACTATTGGACCAAGCTCTGTCCTGGGCTTCAAATTTGGCTACTATACCTCAAAACAACATTTCAATAATAAAACACGCTAGAAAATCTCTCCTTTTCAATAGCGGAATTTCATGGATAAAAAAAGATAGCAAGAATTTGTTCGACGTTACCATGGGCAGTTTCGACGGCGCGGAAATTTGTGAGCTCGTAGGCCTTTTCATTTTAAACCACCTAAGTAAGAAATTTGGCAAAGAAAGCATCGGCCTATATAGAGATGACGGTTTGGCTATCATAAAAAGTAAATCAGCACGTTTAGCAGACAAAACAAGAAAAGATCTCCACAAAATTTTCGAGCAATTTGACCTAAAAATCACCGCCGAATCAAATTTACGTATAGTAAACTTTTTAGATGTAACTTTCGACCTTAACAATGGAAACTATAGGCCCTATAGGAAGCCCAATGACGATCCGCTATACATAAATATGCACTCTAACCATCCACCAAGCATAACAAGGCAACTACCTGCATCAATTAACAAACGCATTAAACTCCTTTCGTCAGATGAGCAAACTTTTCAGGAATCTGCACCCTTATATCAGAACGCGCTTAGGCACAGCAACTTTAATCATGAACTTAGCTACACTCATGATACACCGCAACGACCACGTAGGAATAGGCAACGCAATATCATTTGGTTCAACCCACCATTTAGCAAGAGTGTCAGCACTAACATAGGACGTAATTTCCTTAGCCTAATTGACAAACATTTCCCTCCGCACCACAAGCTCCATAAGATTTTTAACAGAAATACAGTTAAAGTAAGTTACAGCTGCATGAACAATGTTAAGTCAATAATCACTAAGCACAATGCACGCATAGCTAGGAACATCAAACCGCAGGATAGGGACGCTACTAATTGCAGTTGTAGAGAGAACACCATTTGCCCGCTTCAAGAACAATGCATGACTAGAGACATAGTATACAAAGCAACAGTGACAGTAAACATCACAAACGAAATAAAACACTACATTGGTATGACTGCAACCACATTCAAAGAGCGATTGGCCAACCACACTAAATCTTTTCAACATAAAAAGCATGAAAATGACACCGAACTTTCGAAATATATTTGGACATTGAAAGAAAACAATAAAGATTTCAGTATTAATTGGCAAATTCTAAAACATTCTATTTCGTACACAGGAGGATCAAAACGATGCAATTTATGTTTAGAAGAAAAATTTTGTATTTTAAAAGAAAAAAATAAGAATAGTTTACTCAACAAAAGAGCGGAAATAATTTCACAGTGTCGTCATCGTAATAAATTTCGCGTAATCAACGCAAACAAAGCCATGACCTCATGCTTTGTCCCCCACATACGCCCCCACTTTCCGGCAGAAAGCCTATAAATAAGCGGTCATCCCTTTCGATATTGTCACTGCCTGAAGATTCTTTTACAGATGAAACAAGTTGTAGCAGACCAGTTTTGAGGTAAGCGAAAATATATATATATATATATATATATATATATATATATATATATATATATATATATATATATATATATATATATATATATATATATATATATATATATATATATAGTACATAGTACAATCTACAGACACGTGTTTCGCTGTTCCACAGCTCATCAGTGTAGCTTGGTACAATCTAGACATGGCATGAGGAACTATCTATACCCAAGCGATTGTCAGTGACAACCGCTTGTGTCCCGGAATAGCAGTCATTATTACATCAAAATAGCTATGCCAAATTAATTTACTATTTCTCATTTCTTGATTTTCTAAAAATGTGATAACCTCTTGACGTCATAGTTTATCTCAAGAACGACGTGGTCGATACGAAAAAGCTCGAAATTACCATTCCTAATCGAGTGCACTTAAATAACTAAAACTTAATTTTCGTAATGAAAAATTCATTTGTAAAATAACACTGCATAATAATTTATTAAAAATGCTTATATATCCTTGCGATTATGTAATGAAAGCACTTGAAATGCAGGTGCATGTGCGTGGATGTATCCAATGACATCAGTTATGCAAATCATCAAACGATTCCATGAGAATGGTAAAGATATGCAGAATTTAATAAGTCAATAAGTCATTATTCATTGTGATGTCATAAGTATGATCATTACTTTCATTTGTTGATATTTACTTTCAGTTTATATATTCTTATGTTCAATTATTTAGCTCTTGTACGTTATGAATCCAAATAAATTTAGAACATGCGAGGTAAGATTGTGTTTTTCTACGAGAAATTATTTGTTTGGTGCATGGTTGCCGTTCAAATTTACATGTTTAAGTTAATAGACTTAACCAGCACCAATATCTCTAAAGGTTTTATTTTGTATGTTTATATTTTCGTGTTCTCTTTAATTTTAGTTCTTAGTCAAGTATCACGAAAGGTAATTTGTATGTCGTTGAATTTTTAGAAAGCGCGAATCCCATCGGGTGTTCCAGCCGTTCCTCGCGTTGTACCCAATAAATTATTGGCATTATTTTAGCATTGTACCCAATAAGTTATTGGATAGTTAGCACGAAATAACCTAATCGTGCGGAACGGGTGGGTGTTCACGTGTCTCTTGTGCGGACGCACGCGCATATACGCAAATGTATTTATATTGCCAAAGCGAAAGTATAAATTTTCCCTAACTTGTAAAGTAATTCATATTTTCATTGTTCCTGCTGTTTTTACTGAATCTTTTTTTTGTTTGTTTCAGGAGAAACGATAAAGTCATCGTGTTTTCCGACAACGTTTTCGCTCTAAAAAATTATGCTGTGAAAATGAATAGGTCAGTTCTGTAGGATACTCCGTATTATTCCGGACATCTTTTTAGTACGGACAGCTAGCTAAGTCCTCAATATGCTAATGTATTTGTTGTGATTGTCTGATAAATTAGGAAAGTCTATTCTGCACTCAGTTGAAGATGTAACGTTAAAAATCTACCTCGAAAATGTCGAACTGATATAAGGGAAGGGTTAGTTTGAGGGTTAGGGTTGAAGTGCCTATTAAACGAAAATCGAATCTTAGTTATTTAAAGTGCCTATGCAGCCCTTTCGTTTTTTAGTTATCTGTATAGAGGATGAAAAAATAGCTGACAAGTTAATTTATAGTTTTTGATTTGGACTTTTCGTTTAGAAGATATCACTCTTTAAACATTGGTATTTATATAAAAAAGCCGCCAATTAGAAAGGCCTGGAACGAGCCACACTGTGACGTCATTTAAGAGACGAATGTATGTTTTGCCTTGGGGAACTTGTAAACACTGTATTAAACACACTGTAAGTTCTCTATGTGATATTCATCTTTACTGTCTGCATATCGTTCAAGTAAGTAATCGGTCAAGTAAGGTATCGTTTAAGTAAGGAATACGATGGACAGATATTTTTCTTTCAAATTCGCTTCATTAGAACATCCATACACTGCATATCTGTCTGGCATGATTGAATAGTTCAACATAAACGATAAATTTTCTAGTATAATATCGGAATCGAGCTCGTTTGTTTACGAAGCTGGGAAGATCCTGGACCCATCTCTTAAATGACGTCACAACCTAGTTTCCAGACTCCAGAATTGGCAGAAATACGTTTTCGGTTTTTAATCGGAATTTGCTTACATTTCTTAATTTGGATGCAAAATATCTTCTAAACGAAAAGTCCAAATAAAAAACTGTAAAATAACTTATCAGCTATTTTTTGATCCTCTATACAGATAACTAAAAAACGAAAGGGCTGCACGGGCACTTTAAACGAACTCATAAAATGATTAGGAATGGTAATTTAGAGCTTTTTCATATCTCACGTCGTTCATAAGATATTTAGACGTGTTATATGCAAATAAAATAACTTGCTTAGATAGACACCTTTATTTATTCTAGTCTGGGTAATCCCTTCATCATTAAAATAAATGCTGTTATCAATAGGAGCCCTGAAAAGAGGTTATTTTAAAAGAGTTACTTCGAGATTTCGAGATCAAGTATATATTTGAGATTATTCAAATAATTCACTTGAAACTTTGCAGATTACGAGACTTTGTGAAACTTAACATTATTACATCGGCATAGTGATGCCAAATTAATATATTATTTCTTTTTTCTTGATTTTCTAAAAATGTGATAACCTTGACATCATAGGTTATTTGATTTGCAGATCACATAAGTCTAAATATCTCGAGAACGACGTGAGATATGAAAGAGCTCTAAACCACAATTCCAACTTTGCCAAAATAACGAAGACTAAATTATCGTTCCATAGCCACTTAAAATAATGACTAGATTTAGTCCCGAAAATGTTATCGAAATCATGACCTGAGTGCATAATATGGCCGCAGGCATCAATTAATGTATTTTTCTCTCTTATAGACCATACATTTACGGCCCAACTTCCCAAGGAGAAAGAATGCAAATCCTTCAAAATTTTCAACATAACCCATTGGTTAACACGATATTTATATCTAAAGTTAGTTTAAACGTTTTTTCCTCTTCCCGGTTTTATATTAAGTGTTAATTTCACGATTACCGCATTTATTTCTCCAACTTACCTCAAGGAAGCGGAATGTGTTATTAAAATTCCTAATCATAGTAGTTTGCATTACTGCAAACAAGTTGCCTGTAGCATACAGCCCACATGAAATTTATTTATGCATTTATTTTACTGTCTTTATATTCATGTTTGTATTCGTGAGTTAAGTTTGGCTATGGTCGCTGTGTTTAGGTTGGTGATAACTCCTTCGATTTACCAGAAGCCAACGTGCTTATACAGGTAATATATACGAACGATAATATTTAATGAGGAAGCTCTCATCACATTACGTGGTTTTCAGTGTTCCGTTTTCAGTTTTCAATATCCACAAGTTTTATCAAACTTTCAATTTTTTTTAAAAATTGTAACAGATTTCATCTCATGGTGGATCCAGAAGACAGGTATTGATGTTGTTATAAAATGTATTTTACTATTAATTACCTTTTTCTAATGTGTGATTACTGATTTAGGAAGCACAACGTCTTGGCAGAATTCTGCGGGCCAAAAAGGGTGAGTTTTTTCGTATTTTTCAGATATCGCTTCTAGACATGTTGGATTATCATGGTCACATGCAGTGGACCGGTTCATTCTAGTGACTAAACTGTGTTGAAAGAGATCATAAAAATCCTGATTTTATGTATTTATTCGAAAATCTTTATAGCAAAATATATATTACTTTTGACAACATTAAAAAGCTAAAAAATGACGTAATGAATAATAAGAATTGTTATTTTATTTTAGACATGATTGCTGAAGAATACAACGCGTTCTTTTACACCTTAGTATCAACTGTGAGTTCATGATATCAACCGCCTTTATCTTGCGTGCATAGTCACCTTTATTATTTTATCCAGATCCGGTATGCATCTGAATTCCGCCCTCTGATTGGGTAGCGAGCGGTCCGATATATCCTCCAGTACGGACACCGCAACCGGACCGCTCGCGGGTTGCAATTTCTTTCGTGAAGTTATACTGTCAGTATTTGAAAACATACCAAAATGGATAATGATAATGCGAGCTATCACAGCAAAGTGCATTTCAATATCCAGAAGAGTATGAAAAAGAAAAAAATATTTTTCTAGGACCGTAAAAAATAAACATGTGAGAAATTGTGACCTCGGTCTTGAAAGTGGGCAGCCGTTTTATATAAATTGAACAGAAAACCAGCTTTCATCAAAGTCCCACGATAAAATTTAAAATATCAGCAAAGGGAACGCTAAAAACTTTTATTATATGGCTTAATATCCTGAGTTCTAATTGGTCAACGCACGGTCCGTAAAAATGCGTATCCGGACCACGGTCCGTCTTTTTCCGTATCCAGACTGATTTGTAGTTAGTATTCCTAGTTCTCTTAGCTTTATTTGGAAAAATTACGCCATTGTCGTATAAGATAAAAGAATATAAGGCTTATATGTTGATCCCAGTCGAAAGACATAACATTCGTATCCTCAAAGAAATATTTTGTATGTGGAAGAATTAATATAAAAACATAATTCGAAAAGGAATCTAGTAAAAACGTAATCTTAAAAGCTGAAGATTTCGATACGAGTCAATATCAATATATCATGAACTGCTCACCTCTGTATGATAAATAATCACACCCTGTGCAGGGGCGTAGTCTCGTGTTTTTCTATTGCTAATTGACTGTTGTTGCAGGACACTCAAGAGATGTTTTATTCAACCAAGCGTCAAAGGTTCTTAGTGAATCAGGGTTACAGTTTTAAGGTAAACCACACATTTTATCATACAGTGTAAATTTTTGTTTTTAATATAGTATTAATTTATGCATCACAAGTACATCTATACTTTCAGGTCATTACAAAGCTAGCTGGAATGGATGAGGTATGCTGAAATCAACATGAATAAAAAAAACCGAAATAATAATGATGATGATGATAATAATAATAATAATGAAATTAAACCTTTAATTCAGATAACAAGATAATTACAAGGCAAAAACAATTCAAATTACAGTTTCAGAGGTGTTAATTATTAATAATAGTTAATAATAATAATAATAATAATTAGAATAATAGTTAATAATAGAATAATAATTAGATGTGTGAAGTTGATCTTCCAGTCCAGGTTGTTGTAATCTTGAGAAAGACTATTGTTGGTGACTGACGTTTCGATGGCCTCAGCGGCGGTCATCTTCAGAGTCAAGTAAAGCGTGTTTGTCAGGTTTGCCAATATGTATACGTCTGGTTCATTACGTCATCGTTAGTGGTTTATATTCGAAGTTGGTATACCAGCTTTTTAAGTCGTTGTTTGTGGTTGATACTAAATTAAAGGCGATACATTCAAAGTCCCAGTCAATGTCGTGTTTTGTTTGTACGTGGTGTTCAGCAATGTGCTTAGTTCTATCCGTTTCTAGTAGCTTGTTTGTTTTCAGCTAATCTGATTTTTAGATTTCTGCTGGTCTCACCGGCCAATATAAGTGTCCTGGCAGTCGATTGGGCAGTCGACGCATTTGATCGTGTAAATTGCGCCCTGTCTTTCGTGAGGCTGTTCTTTGTCTTATATATTATATCACTATGGTCATAGGTTTGTGGGCTACACGTATGTTGTACGGTAAGAACAATGGGCCCACGCATGACGCAACACCCATGCGCTCACACTAATTACGACACAAACAAACGATGACGTAATGAAGCAGACGTATAAATATAGGCAAACCTCCGGCACTGAGGCCGTCGAAACGTCAGTCACCTCGACGATCAACTTCATATCTGGGTTCAATCCATTTACTATAATAATAATAATATTAATAATAATAGTAATAATAATAGTAATAATAATAGTAATAATAATAGTAATAGTAATAGTAATTTTATTTTATTATTATTATTTTTATTTTTATTTATTTTTTTAAAATTAGATAATACTATATTTTACAAATTAATGATAATTTATTACATAGAAATCTAACAATCGTCTTTTAAAATCCTCCAATTTTAAATAAATATAATTAAAAAAATAAAAAATAAAAAATAAAATTTTTAAAGTAATAGTAATAGTAATATAGTAATATAGTAATATACAGTAGTAATATAGGAATATAGTAATATAGGAATATAGGAATATATAGGAATATAGGAATATAGGAACAGGAACAGTAACCAACGTAGCTACTTCGGTTTCGGTAACTAACCTATATACTTAATAAAACTGATTTTCTGTATCCCTGGATTTACAAACGTAATCTTTTTTAGGAGAATTTAAGCTACGGATCTAAACGAGAACAACAGGAATTACTTCAAAAGGTATCAGCTGTTCGTTTTTAACAACCATTGTTGTAAACCGTTTCAGACCTTTTTGCGGTACGTTGCGTTTATGTGATTCCTTCCTACTCTCGTTATTATGTACGAAGTTCAAAAGAGCCGAGCAATATTCTCACTATTCCCCTTGCACATGACCTTAAAACGACTGTTTTGGAGGACAACTTAAAGTAATAAGTGGGACTTTATACAGTAAAATAATAATGAAACAGTCGCCATTATGGAATAAGGTGCATGGCATATCAAACTTTCATTGTTGAATAACTGCGCAAACTGTTTCCGTGTCTTTGGGTTGACGTCGCTAATTAAGAATAGTAAACCAACTTTAGCAAGGAAAAAAACATGAAGATGAAACTTTAGAGTTGATGATAATGTTAATGAATTAGAATACCAAAGATTATAAATATATAAAAAGCCCAAACATGGGATAAGCACTTTAAAAAAGTCTTGCATGTGGTAGTATAAATGTTTACCACCGAGTGACTTTCACTCTGCAATCTGTTGCCGAGTATTGGTTAAAGCGTTTCACCGGCGAAATCATGGGTTGGATTCCCATCTGGACTTTGTTCGTTGCTGTACGTCGAATATTATTCAGTGAAAAAAGTGACATCGTCCAGAGGCGTTAAACACAAAACGTTTTCTCACGAATAGAAGAGCAGATAAATAATCAACATTTCTACCTCATGTGTATACGTTTTAAGAGATAGAAATCATTTTTCGTGTTTCCATTTCAGTTTTATAAAATAATTTTACTCTACGCACGCTGTGGTTGGTCAACTTGTCGGTCTCGATCACGCTACGGAGACCGGAATGACGTCAGTAACTAATGAGATTTTGCATTAAATCAAAAGCGTTATATATTGTAATTATCCAAAGTATAAGAAATTGTTTCTAAATTATTTTATGAAAATAATAGAATACGTTTGCTTGGGTCTCTATAATGTGATCGAAACCCTAGTGAAGTAATAAAAACACTCGAGAATTACACTTCTCTCGTGTTTTTATTACGTCACTCGGGTTTCGATAACGTTATAGAGACCCGGGAAAACGTATTCTATTGTTTAAATAGAAACACGGGTGGCAGTTTGGAGAACGAGAAAACGTTGTGTCTTTTTGTGTATCTTGTGTTTGTTGTTTACTAAGCATTTTTTCCTGTTGAAAGACGTCATTCATTCCTATCGCAGTACAGACACGCAAGCAATTCTCTATTTCTTAAATAGAAACACGGCTTTTTCATACTACATTGCACTTATTATGAGCTAATTTATAAAAAACCTTCCTCAACTTTCCTACTAAGGTTTTAGCAGCAAGTGATACTGATGCTGACGAAGAAGGAGAAAGCTCTCGTTCATCATCTCAAGTAAGGTTATTTATACAGAACAAAAGGAATACTAATTTATGAAGATTATTGTTTGCGTTGATGGAAGAATTTGTAACATCGTAGAAACCCAAGTGTAAAATGAGATCCCGTCCCGTCTGCCATACGACAGCCCTTCAGGCTTCACAAGCATAAATAATATACCTTACCTATTATGACATATGAACTATTAGTAACTACCATTCCTTGCGATCTTTCCTTCCTCGTGTTTTTCTCGTTAAACATTAACGTAAAACAATTGCTCAACTTAACATCACAAAAAGATGTACCGAAAATGATTCTTGTAGAAGTCTATAGTCGCTGATAGTTCCATGCGTCATAATGGTAAGGTCTGTTCTGTTTAGAGGTGAGCTGATCATCGGCAAAACATCGGCAGAGCCGATTAACGGCTAGTTTTTCTCACAAATCGGCCGATTGTCTTTCACCATCAGATCGTCCAGTGGTCAGTGGTGTCTGTCTCGTCCTCGTTTATCATGCCAAGCTCTTCTAAAATTATCGTTTGGGAATATTTTAAAATTATTGCTAATGACGAATCGAAGGCTGGATGTCTGGTTTGCAAAAGCAACGGTTACCGTTCTTTGTTGTCATGATGTGGAAAGCAGAAGAAGCATTTCACGACAACCAACCTGAGAAGTCATCTGCAGTCACTACATCCCAGCAAAGACGGTTCGATCAGCCAAAAGAAAAGATGATGCAGAAGAAAATACTACTGCCACCATGAGGAAAAATTGAAGAATCACTCCTAAACGAATGTAATTTTGCATTTTTGCTTTCACTGTTCAGGTTGAATTATTTACCTTGTTTGACATTTTTGCGCTTGTTGAGTTGTTGGTACGAAAATAATGGAAACTGACCACTTGACTGTTTTGTTGCGCTCAAAATACGAGAAAACAAATACGACAAAACGTGAGCATCAGGTAAGCAATCGGTTTTGCCGATTAATCGACCGATGGTGGGTAACTATCGGCTCTTGAACAATCGCAGGGCTCAAAATAACGGCCGGTCAACGGACAATGACCGGCCAAAAATGCCTCTTGACCGGTCACTTTTTTACCTCACCGGTCATTTTGACCGGTCGACACATTTGTATGCCTTCCGATAGAATTTGAAATGTGTTTTCTCTTCCGCATATCTGCTGAAATCTTGTCAGAGAAAGATCACTGTATATTTCGAGGTATATTTCATGGCGCGTACGCAATTTCACTGTAAGTACGTCAAGTTTCGTACGACAAAAACATTGTTTGTTCTGGTCCAAAACGTAAATATATGCTGGTTGCACTTGAAAGGTTTCGATTTTGTTTCGGAGGAAGGACTGGTGAGCAGAGTGACGACGAGGAAGCAATGGAGGAGGGTAGTGACGTCGAAGGTACAGATTCAGTCAAGCAAGATAACAGTTTGATAAGAGAGCTGGCTGAGTTGGAATGAAGAGTTTGTGCTGCTCTTGACTCAACTTTGAAATTTAACATGTGTTCAATTTATACACAATTGACAAGAATAACGCTTTGGTTTCTTTTGCGTTTTTGTTATTTGTTAATTGGTAATAATTATTTAGGTAGGCGAGTCGTTTTAGGCTAAATATAGTAAGTGCATGGATGAAAAATTTAACTCCGTCAAAGACTACCTGTATAATGAGTAAAGTTTATCACTCAATATTAAGATTATATCTAGAAAACAATAACATTTTATTTACTTTAGACAACCACCTAATCTGCAACGATGATAACGTTGCCTGTTCACTTTTACAATGTGATTGCTAACGTCTTGAGCGTTTAAAACATGAAACAATAAAAGCGATGTCTCGAAACAAATTCGTTATTATTTGTTTCACTGTAAGTGTATGCGTATTAATGACCGGTCAAAAACAGATTTTGACCGAGCTAAAATCAAGTTGACCGGTCATTTTGACTGGCGACCTACCGGCCGTTATTTTGAGCCCTGAATCGGTATCGGCAATCGGCTTTTTTAAACATCGGCTCACCTCTAGTTCTGTTAGTGTTGTTTACTAAACCACTAATTCATGATTATTCATGTTCGTTATGTTGTTCATTTGCAGAACTCTAACGCTGTTGTTCGTCGTGCTGGCTCTATGTCTTCTTTATCCGGTGCTGATAATATGATTTATCTGGAGTACCGCAAACCAACAAGAGAAAGACATCCTTTATTCAAAAAACTTCGGAAGTGAAGAGAAAGCAATTGACGTGTAATCAAAACTAATGTTTGTGAAAGTAGGAATTTACCTAATATGTATTTAAAGTGCCACTAACCTCAAAATGGTTTTCGCGATTGTCAACGTTCTTTGCGTTTAGAGTATCTCGGTGTAGAATGTTTTGCTTTTGGTCTTTTCTTCGATTTTCTACGCATTACTAAATTCACTTCTGTTTGTCCCATAATGGGTCTAGCCGACTTATGACGTCAAATCAGGAACACATTTCAGAAAGCCCACAGTAAACTTCATGGAACATTACACCTTCAGCTATAAAATTGGCGAAATACGCAGTATAGATAGTAGGAACACAAAAATATTAAAACCTATTAGTCCAGTCAATTCTACGGTTTAACATCAAACAAATTGCAACAGAAATGGTTTTAGCTTTCTCAGTAGCTACATACATTCAGAAATCACATACCAAAAGTCCCTGGAAATCAACCTACTGTACAAGTGGAAAGTTCAAAAATCCGGGTTTTCTTACAATTTACCTACAAAAGCACTATTCTTTAAAAAAAGTGAAATTTCAAGTTCACGTTTAGCAAATATTATCTATGTCTTTAGAAATTTCTCAAAAAGCTATATGAAGGACATTTGAACGGATAATACAATTTTCTAAGCCCATTTTGAGTTATTCGCTCAAGAAAAGTGGAAAATGCCACAAAATGCTGATTTTTAGCAGGTTTATCATACCTTACGTAACTCAAAATGAGCCTCGGAAATTGTACTACCCGCATAAATGTCCTTCATATGGTTTTTTGAGAACTTTCTAACGACACCTATTATATTTGATAAAAGTGAACTTGAAATTTCACTTTTTTTAAAGGATGGTGCTTTTGTAGGTAAATTGTAAGAAAACCCAGATTTCTGAACTTTCCACTAGGTTGATTTCTATAGGGACTTTTGGTATGTGATTTCTGAATGTATGTAGGTACTGAGAAAGCTAAAATCATTTCTGTTGCAATTTGTTTGAAGTTGAACCTTTATTTCAGGTAGATATTGACTGGACTATATGTTAATTACTGTGGTAAGTAGAAATCTCGCCCCCGTTTGACGTCACACAGCCATCTTGATCTATAGACTCCAGATGCGCCGTCATGGGAATCGCGTTCCCCACTTCAAACTCTTCTATCTGGGGGATTTTACCGATTTAATTTATTTTTTCTGCGTTAAATCACAAAAACAATTTGGGAGGTTAGTTACACTTGAAATGTATTGCGAAGTTTGTTAACTTTATCATGAATACTGCGTGTGTGCATTTTTATCCGGACTAGAGATATGCAAGTTCGTCACAAACCCTTGGTTACATAGAGATACTTGTCAGTGATAATAAGGTTATGATTCCAGGATCCGTAACTCACGGTTATAAGTTTATGCCCTCTATACACGAGTGGTAGCGATTATTTAATAATAATAATAACAATTACACTTTATTTAAACAGGGTAACTAGAGTTACATCAGAAATTTTTATCTAGGCCCTAAAACAGTGGTATATAATAATAAAAATAAATAAATAAAAATTAACTATATCTGGCTACTAGGATACTAATATTATTATAAGCTATTTAAATTTTTTAAATAGATTTATATCTTATCTAAAGTTTGTTCTTATAAAGTTGGTTCTATTTTACTGAACCAGTGTAGAAATACAAATAGAATAGACCTATATTTCATAATGGGCACATTAAATCCACACTAAATTAATCCCACAAGCGTTATGTCTTTGGTTAATCTATAGGTTTAAGCAATTCTGAGTTAGGTTTCATATAGATGAGATTGTTTGAACTTATAGATTAACGTAAAACATAACGCTTGTGGGATTAATTTAGTCCTGGTCATGCGCACTCTGTGGTTGATTTGCGCGGTTAAAGACTAGCAGTACAATCTCTCATTTCGTCCAACCTCTCGCGGATACTAAAAAAGATCGTCCAGAAGACGACTCAAGTGAAGGCCGTTCGTCAAAGAGTGAACGCTATACAGCATTTATCTTCGTGCAGGTACTCAAATTTGGTCGTTCGTAATCAGGCTGTGTTGATGTACTTCTTGTTCATGGAAAAGGTGTTGTATATAGTGTTGGTCTATTTATAGTCGTGTTGGTCTATTTATAGTCGTCTTGGTATATTTATAGACTGTTTCACAGAAACCTTTCGTGAACCTTTTCTTGAATTCTTCCATCTTAATTTCGACATCGTTCTCCTTCATTACAAACCTCTATAGTGTTGATTTCCCTTATGGTGTACTGCTCAGAATTGAAGACTCCGTGCTCTTTTCATTCTCCTCATTACAACCCTCTATAGTGTTGATTTCCCTTATGGTGTACTGCTCAGAATTGAAGACTCCGTGCTCTTTTAGGTTGTTGGTATGCGCTTTGGATTTGAGTGCTATGTCAACTGTGTGCTTATCCATCGCGAACCTTTCTGCGCATTTACGGTTGATTTGGATTTTGTTCAAGTAGCAGATAATTAATGTAACACTCTGTTATACTGTCTATATTATCTGACATTTTACCGGTTCTTTAGAAGAGTTGTCAATCCGTACGTGTCTTCTTATCGTACCTTGCTGAATTTTCTTGCTGAATTTGCTCCTCTTTATGTTCATGTCGTGACGTCAAAATACCACCTTGAAGTGTTCGACTTTAAACTGAAATAAGGTTAGGATTAGGATGACGGTTAGGATCAGGGTTTGATTTTGGGTAAGGGTTAGTTTTGTGCCTAGAAAATAACTAAATAGTGTTGAAAATTGTAACGTTACGACATGAACTGCTGTACAATTAGTGACACCCTTATCGGTAAATACGTGGAACAAAAGTGGTTAGGGTTAGGACATTGGATTCTTTGTGGTTAATTTTATTGTTTTAATCAACCAATCACACTAAACTTGTTCGTACAGGTACTGTACGTAGCGACCCCTCTTTATTGGGCATCTTCACTGCTCAAATAATCGTACATAATGTTAGCTATAGAGTTCGATAAAATCGATTGGCTATCCCCAATGGGATAGTTATAATATGGTCAACCACTTGTTTGGTACCGTTGAGTATTCGTCAACAAACACTCTTTCCAATCGGTCTCCACGCTACCCACTCGGTCTTCCTTAGACGCCATTAGACATATTTTGCCTCTCTTATAACCATTTATGATATCAAGAAATATCCAGAAGAGGTCAATGTTATCAGGCTTCGGCAGATAACATTATCGACCTCGATCTGGATAATTGTTGATATCATGCTCAGCCTCATTCAATAATTGTTTATTATATCTCGATTTAGCCTGCAGATATTTTACAATATTCGTATTCGGATATTGCTTGCTCACCCGAAAAATCACGAATATAAAAATGGCGGTGTGAGAACGATCAAAAATAAATTTAAAAAGAAAACTCAGAGTGGACTTCAGAAGTAAGGCCAGTTATTGACAATTGAGCATATATTTGTCGAATTTGCAGTTTTATTACGTTATGAAACGTATAGCTTGTATGGTTGCCGATAATGTTATTAAAAAACATTTTACTGTAACTATGATTTTATTATGATTTTACGCATAAAACATGGAGTTATGCAAGGTTCCATTTATTTACGTAGTTCGTCAATTTCACTCTACTGAGACTCTAAACATCTTCACCACAGACTACTTTTTAACCGCAATGCCAATGGACGAGAAGAAAGTGTCGACCCTGGGCCTTCTATCACGTCAAAGGGCTGCATATGCATGGTTCACACAAAAACTGTACATCTGCAAGTTTGCGTCTCAAACAGGCATGCCGATGTTTTAATGAAATAAAATCAAACGTTTGCGGTTATATACCATGTTTATTTAAAGAGAAAATTCGCTGAGCTTTCGTCCCGTAAACTCAGGACTTCGTCAGAGCGTGACTATACGTGAACTCATCGGTTACTCACACAACTGCCCACATAAACATGGTGTATAACCACAAACGTTTGATTTTATTTCAATATAGACGGTTGTTGGGTCTATCAAAAACCTGTCAAAACATGGAAAATTACCCAACTTGCGCTTTAATATTCGCTCCTTTTCCGTAGTTGCAAATGCTGGCATCAAACGACATCAAGAACGATTCATAATTCTGCAAGTTATCCATAATTCAGTCTCAAACTCATTAATAATTTGCAAAGAAAATTACAAAGAAATTAATATACAATTATTGGATTAGGCTGAGCATGATATCAAGAATTATCCAGACCGAGGTCAACGTTATCTGCCGAAGTCGAAAGCTGAGGCGAATAACATTGACCGAGGTCTGGATAATAATAATAATGTTGGTTTAATAAGATATAAAATCGCACCATTTTGGTGAATTACTTTATATTTACATTGGTATTAGTGAAATAACTAACTAAAATGTTGTATATACAAATGTATATATACAAGCATGCAAATTACATTTGTGAAATCCGGAGGACTGGTTCCGGTTACAAAATCCAGTTTTATAAGAAACAGTTTGTAAAACACATATACTAGCAGAGCTAAAAAGGACATACATGTATTATATGATTATATTATGCATTATATATTTGATTGAAATAACTTGTCATCGAAGGGAAGAAACTGCGCTTAAATCGTTCCGTATTACACCGATAAAGAGAAAGGTTGTTGTTACTGCGCAAATGTCGACCATGCGCACTTGACCTCATCTGGGGGATAAAACTGGCTAGTTGTGAAGAGCTATTCTTTCTTATTTTATTGAAGAGGTTTAAACATAGACGTTGTCTGTTATCTGTTAGTCGTGGGCAACCAGACGCAATAAGAGCTTCTCTATAGGACATATATGGATATATTATACGCAGAGCTCTCCTTTGAATCTGTTCAATTTTATCAGCCAAAAATGATGGTAAACTGCTATGCCATACCACGCATGCATATTCCAAAATCGATTGTATCAAGGCAATATAGATGGTTAACAAATCACTTGGTGGTACACCTGCACTGTGTCGCAAAATGCGAAGGATATAAAGGCGTTTAGCAGCTTTTTTGGTGGTGACATCGACGTGGCTGCACCATTTCAGATTATTCTGAATTTGCACCCCGAGAACTTTATGGCATTCCACGACTTCCACAGGGGTGCTGTCAATTGCTAATTGTGACAAAGAAGGTGGATTACGTAAAAAACATACTCTCAGCTCCTTGCATTTCTTGGGATTGAGCTTCATAATTCTTGATGTCATGCGTAAGCCGAATCCAATAATTGTTTTATTATACATTGTTCAAAATAGTCTTACTAAAAATATACAAACAAAGTGACAGTCTGGTAGTAATCTACTACAAGCCATTTTTTATTTTGTAATTTTCGCGCGCTTTTCCTAGTGACGTCTCAGCGTCCAATAATTTTTTTGGACACCTCCGTCCAATAATTCACAGTATTTGACGGAAATGACGTCGCGCCTGCCGGACATTGAGAATTCACTGGAGTATGTTGACCAATAAGAAACAAGAATGAAGTTTGAATGTATAATAATATTAATTAATCAGTATTTAGAAATAGAGGAAGATTACATGCAGCCATAACCTCGACTTTCTCTCAAAATATGGATGAGTTTGAAAAGCAAGTTCAAACACTCAAAAGTGTTCATCCTCTAATTTCTAAATACAGACAAGTTGGTAAAAAAAACTCAGCTTAGCTTTGAACAACGTATATACCTAGAACGTTCTGAAACTGCTTATATGTAATTAAGAAATAGAAAACATTTTCCGTGTTTACATACAGTTATAGAAACACGAGTGGAAGTTTGGGAGAACGGGAAATTGGTCAGTTTACTTTTACGAGTGTTTCTATAACTGTATGTAAACACGGAAAGATGTTTTCTATTTCTTTTATAAAATAACACTGAGGAAATAAGTAATGACTCTTTTATTAAAATGATGAAAATATACATCCTCCTTACTCACGCTAGACAACGTCGTTGGCTGCTCAAATGAACATAAACGCTCTTAAAAAAGCGTCCAATCTTCTCGTTTTTCTTCTTGTTGGCGGCTATCACAGAACATATTTATCGACATTTTAGCTGTTTGTGAGCAAAGGTTCGTCTTGCAGTACATTTTATAAAAATGGCGGGAAAAATCCATGTTTACATACAGTTATATAAACATGGCTTTTAGCCAATCACCGCTTGCGTTTACGAAATGTTATTTTATAAAAACAGATTTTACAATAATCTAACAATGGCGTAATGTTGGAGCAAAGGAAGAGAAAAAGAGATGAGTTCTCAAGTCTTTAAACAGTTCTTCTAAGAACTCATCTCTTTTTCTCTTCCTTTGCTCCAACATTACGCCATTGTTAGTAAATTTTTGGTAAATGTGTTTATATATAAGCAGTTTAGTTCAGAATGTTCTAAGTAATATTTAAAACACTAGAAGCAGTGTTTTATCAGATTAAAACACGAGGGCGTAGCCCGAGTGTTTTAGATCTGATAAAACACGCACTACGAGTGTTTTGAATAGCTTCAAAAACGATTGTCATAGTGATGATAATAAAATTAAATATATGACGTCCATGGTCCCATGGAGGATTGAAAGTTCTACCGTGATTGGTTGATCTATTCATGCTCCAGGCCTGCATAGATGATTTTATAGCGCAGAACAAAACAAAAGTTTGATGTGGTAACGATGTGCAAATATATTTCGGCTTCAACAGATTTTCGAAAAGAAAGTTTCGAGAAGCGAGAAGTGCGGAGGGGGAGAAAAAGTTATTGGCTGAAAGTGTTCCTAAATCTACGCGAGATACGACTAAATGGGCACTTAAATTGTTTGAAGAATGGCAAGTGGGAAGGGAAAATAAAGAGCCGAGTGCAGAGAGCTGTTCGTTTTCCTTTGATAGAGAAAAAGTAGAGAGTACTATTCCTTTGCCATATGGTGAGCAACGAGAAAATGCGATGTTTGATTTTGATGTTACTGATGATATTCTGAGTAATATTCCTATGCAAGATGTTGAACAACGAGGAAATGATGCGAGTTTTGTATCTCGTAATTTCTCGAGTTGTGTGTTTAACAATTGTTCATTTAATTTTAGAGCTAAGTGATATTTTGTGTATTATAGGAGAACTTTGTTACAAGGCTTGTTTATTATATGAAGACTCTTGTAATTGCTAGTGTTTGCTGTATTTCATATAGTTCATCAAATTTTGTTGAGTATTAAAATGTCTGTTATGGTGTGGTTGGCTGTATTCAGTCTTAAATGTTCTATTTAATTTTTGATTTGCTAATTAGGATGACAATTTTATATAAAATGCCATGTTCATTAGTATTCTATATATAGAGAATACTAATGAGGTCAAACTACAATCAGCCCCGCTTCTCCCTGGGACCGATTTCAAAGTCCGCCCCCGGGCTTTCACGAATGATGGTGTTTTATGTGGTATAGAACACGATGCACGTGAGCGATTTACGTGAGATGATAGGCCAGTTTGCTGTTGAATTATTAATGAGTTTTTGAAGGTTATTAACAATCACCATGGTATATACGTTGTTCATTAAGCTATATTTAAGTATAGATATAAGGATCACTATTGCTTCTTGTGATACATCGATTGACTAATTACATTGTTATATACAGTGAACTCAATAAGTAACTTGTTTTCTACAATTTATGTTTTCTACAATCTATATTTATATTATATACACAATGCAAATAATAAAAGTTGTTATTTTTTCTCAGTGGTTATCACGAGTTAAATATTCGTTTTTCTGAAGAATTGATTTTACCGCAACAAGATGTCAGTCTTGGTATCTTTCGACCACATTTTGTTTCGCATGAAGATAAGCTTGGAAGCTACCGTACTAAAACAACTTTTTCATGCAAATGGCTGTGTTTTCATTCATTGCAATGAACAAGCAGCACTGGTAACTTTCCCGTCCTTATGATTCGCAGCTGCTTTATTCGTTTCGGAAACCACGGTGGCAGCCGCTTTAAACATGGCCAAGGCTTCACTACCTTTCAAAATTTCTTCCAACTTACAAATCTAAAATCGTTTGAAAATAATCAGCCAGGACGAAAGGCCAAAACATCACTTTATACTGCTACTAGAAATACGTATTCGCAACAAGTTAACAACTCTCGCTCGATGGAGGTATATATAGTAAATACTACAACAATGTCATGGTCCTCCGGCAAGCAATCGTCTTCTGGACGATCTTTTTTAGTATCCACGGTGGGACCACTGATCTCTAAATAAAGACTGGATTGAGCTTTCTATTGTATCTGATGAGCTGATTTTGAAGCCTGCATATTTGCATAATGTAAATTAACGAGCGATCAGAAACTCTGAGTTTGCAAGCAAATCAAACTGTGACGCTAGCAAAATAGGTTTAGTGTCTGGCCAATATAGTTTATTTGTTAACATTAAATGCATAAAATCTTCAACCTAATTTGACGTCTCATATCAGGCTTCTCTCACTGGATAATTAGAGCCAACGGCGGCCATTGCTAAGGGACCAAAGTCGCAGTAAATCTGTAGGTAGACGATGAATCGTTTTACCCAGTAATTTGAAAAATGTTTTCTGGTCCTCTTTGTAGTAATATTATTTTATTTTGTCGATGGTAAGAGCACATAAACCCCCTTAGTAATCGCGGACTTCCGGCTTCATTTTCTGAACAATAGTTGCTCGATCCAGTCTTTATTTAGAGATCAGTGGGTGGGACGAAATGAGAGTACCCCAAAAAAACTTAGATGGGATTCACCATATACAGCAATTCATGTCGTGACGTCAAAATACCAGGTTAGGGTTAGTATAACTGTTAGGGTTAGGATCAGGGTTTGATTTTGGGTAAGCGTCAGTTTTTTGGCCTAGAAAATAACCAAATAGTGTTGAAAATTGTGACGTCACGACACGAACTGTGCAAGTGACACCCAACTTAGATCCTAACCCCCATCTAATGGGTTTTCTAACCCCCCGCCTATTATGGTTTTCTAATACTAACCTAATACTAATAAAAAGATCGTCCAGAAGACGATTGGCTGCGGGAGGGGGTCACAGAACGCCAGGGATAAATTGACAACGCAATGTCATACGTGCCATTTGGCGCATGAAAAAGTGGTCGAAATAAATTAATTTTATAAAATTAAATTTTTTCAGTGAATATATATAAAGTAAAATGAAAGGATAATAAATAAAATGGAAAGGAAAATAAATAAAATAGAAAGGAAACGAAATAACATAATATTTGGAAAGAGAGAGAAAAATGAGCACTGTGGGGAAAATAAATGTTTACATTGCTGCCTAACGCTCAGCTGTAACAACGAGTCGTTTTTACTTTTTTACTTCAAAAGCTTGGTTTTTTTTTGTTTTTGCTCGAGTAAATAAACTTATTCAGTTTCAGAAACATTCCGAACTGGTCACAGACGTACAGATTATATCCGACAAAAGGGAACGATGGCATTGATATCACTGATGGCGATTTCCTATTAACAGATTATAAGTAATTCCATATAAAAGGCACTTCATAGAATTCTTCTGTCCCAAACTTTATCAGGTCGGTCAGGTATGATAATAATTCTAAATAAATAACACAATCACATGAGTATATATAAACTAGTAGAACATTTCGCACCTCGACCTGAGTCTTTTTGGCAGCTTTAGCTTCGTCAATGACTTTCTCGATTTTTTTCTATAACAAAAATGTTTTAAATTACAAAGTCATATAATTTTAAAATTTGTCATGGGAATATCGTCATGAACTACAAGAAAAATACTAATTTCGCAGCCTGCACGTAAAACACATACAACACATGCAACAATACAATATGAATACAATGCAATGTAATACAATATGAATACAATACAATATAATACAATACAATACAATACAATACAATAACTGTATTTCAGCGTAGAAGTTATTTAGCCTTAAACAGTCTAATTGAGGACACTATATCCTCTATCTAACAATAAGTCACAAGCACAACATGGGTTTAAAATCGTAAAACAATAGTCGGTCATGATGTTTCTTCCAGGGATGACTTTTATATTTTGTCTTCAGGCTCCATACAATTCGAAGTCCTACTTCGAGAGAGTTTATTAATTTCTACGTTTAAACCGTCTCTTAACGCAATCATTAGATCTTTTCCTTTAACACTTTTCTAATTTATTCCTCTTCATCGTGGTTGGTTTATCAATCTGCGATGACACGTCCTTTGTTCTGCCGTCGTCTCGCTTTTAATTTCCTTTGTAACATTTTGTCACTTTCTATTTATGTAACAGTTTAGCTATATTTGCCTCCTTCATTTATTGTAATTTGTCACTCTGATGATGTTACGAGTTTCGTAACGAAACGTTAGTATTAAAATTTTTCTTTTCAAAATTATGTTGTTATGGCTCTTTTTAAAGCTATTTGCTGGGCATTAATATTCCTAACAGGGGTTTAAATTTCCCATGTACTTTACCAGCCTGAACCCGATAGTAGACTACTGGATTCTGGATGCCCGAGAATATCAATAAGTTGGGTGAAGAAAGCTAATTAATAATGGGTGACTCATGGCAGCGTTAACTTATTCGTATCCTCATAAAAAAAACTGCTTCGCACACTAGCCGCGTATTTGCACCTTTATTTCTCTGTTCTACAGCATTGTCGCCTCCAGCTCGACCTTTTTTACTCGTTTTTTAAATTAGGATTAGGGTAGTATATAAGGGTTATAAAAATAGTGGTCATGGTTTTGGTTTAGCGCACCCCTAACTTGTCACTCACCAGTTTGTTCTCCATGCGCTCGTTCTTCTTTTTGGACGTTTGCAGCTCGGCAAATAACTTCAGTTTTTCCTCTAGATTCTTTACCAACACCATACATAAGAAAAAGAAAACATAAGAAACATTATTGCAGTGAAAGTGTTATTAACACATTCATAAGGAAACCCATGCCGCGAATAAGGCAGTTGAAAGAGTTTGGCGAACATCTCATTTTATTTCGGCAAATATCATCGGAAATATTCGTACACAAATAACAGCACTGCAAGATGTGGTTCTAGAATAAGCAGAATATATATGCTTGGGGCAATGGCTATAGATGCAGGTTTAGCTATGGGCAATAATTTATAGCTCCCACATTAGCTATCATTTATATGAATGAACTTGACTCCTTGATTCTAGATAGAGGTAATGGTCATAAAGCTCTCAAACAGTTTATCGACGACTATTTCGTTTGCTTGCTGTCACAACAAATTTCCGGAGAAAGTCTTTTGACGCAGGCGCGGATTTAGAAGTTAGTCGCATAAATTAGATTTATAATTTGCAATTCAAAATACCTGTGAATAACAATCCTATTGGATAGGTTTTTGTTCTGAATTATTCTTAAGAAAAGCATAACCAATAGGGTTGTTCATGAAGTGTCTAATTTATGCGACTAACTTCTAAATCCGCACCTGTTTTGACGATAGCTAAAGATCTCAACTATATGCAATCAAGTTTACTCTCGAGCTATCAAACAATGGCCAATTGCCGTTTCTAGATACCATGGTTCCTTTAATTCTGAGACAAAAACATTCTCTACGACACTCTATGTTAAGCCTATCCATAGCAAACGCATTACTCCGTGGGTTAGCCATGGCTCGAGCTATTCTCGTTGGTGAAAGAGGCCATTGCCTCTTCTACGGATACTACGTCTCGAAACGAACCCTTCACAAAGTCACTAAACTCATGTTTGTCGACAATGGATACCCCAGGAAATTCGTTAAAACTGTTACGAGATACACTCTGCACAACAAACCAATAAATACTATGACGATCAGAACTATATTTATTTGAAACTTCCCTTTATCAATGAGGAATTTAAACGACGCGCCCTCTGATAAATGCGAAACATGTAAATTAGCTAATAAACCTAGCCGATGCCTCACCAAGAATGTTATGTATGAAATTACGTGTTCACACTGCAGAACGGCATACATTGGTGAAACTGGTAGAATAATTGGGTCACTAATCAAAGAACATCTCGCAAGTGACAAACAAACAGTTTACAAACATCTTAAATCTCATAAAAATATATTATGCGATCACTCTGCTATCACCTGGAACATTTTACACACTAATATTAGACAACAAAATGAACGGAGATGTATATAGAAGCTTTTGAAAGACATAATCGTTAAGACAATATTATGAGCGGTCGCATCGGAAGAACAATACAGGTGTTTTTTATACTCAAGCAAAAAAAATTTCATTTTCCCAAACAATTCCAGTTTCAAGTTTTTTCAGGGAACTTCGTTTACATGGCTTTTCCCGATTAATTTAAATTAGAACCAACAAATCCTATTCCGTGATATCTGTAAACCTAAATTTTCTCGATTTCTACGTTGAAAAATCCATTACCTTGTTGTCACGAGCATGATCGTTGGAAACATCGGATATTTCAGGATCTTGTATTTTCATCAGCTGTTTTGTAGTCATCTGGTTTTGAGCGCTGTTGTCATTTGCAATGCCACCTTGGCTCCCCCACACTTCAATGACCATGTTCTGTTTCAGAAGATACTGGATAAACTAGAAATGAAAATATATCTCCTCACAAATGTTGAACTGTTGCTTCAAATAGTTATATCATGCAGTGAAGTTAGGCCGCCGACGTCGAACTTTTCACGTGCCGAACCTAATACAAATAAGCTTGATCAAAGGACTTTGGTTATTTATGTTCAAAGGAACAAGCTTCGAAAAATGAAATTATATAAAAACATATTTTCAAAGGAAACATATTTTCAAAGGAAACATATTTTCAAAGGAAACATATTTCTAAAGGAAACATATTTCTAAAGGAAACATATTTTCAAAGGAAACATATTTTCAAAGGAAACATATTTTCAAAGGAAACATATTTCTAAAGGAAACATATTTCTAAAGGAAACATTTCCAAAGGAAACATATTTTCAAAGGAAACATATTTTCAAAGGAAATATATTTTCAAAGAAAACATATTTCTAAAGGAAACATATTTCCAAAGGAAACATATTTTCAAAGAAAACATATTTCTAAAGGAAACATATTTTCAAAGGAAACATATTTCCAAAGGAAACATATTTCCAAAGGAAACATTTTCAAAGGAAATATATTTCTAAAGGAAACGTATTTCTAAAGGAAACATATTTCTAAAGGAAACATATTTCTAAAGGAAACGTATTTCTAAAGGAAACATATTTCTAAAGGAAACATATTTCTAAAGGAAACATATTTCTAAAGGAAACATTTTCAAAGGAAACATTTCTAAAGGAACATATTTTCAAAGAAAACATATTTATAAAGGAAACATATTTTCAAAGGAAACATATTTCCAAAGGAAACATATTTCTAAAGGAAACATTTCCAAAGCAAGGCCGTAGGAAGATGTTTTAGGTTACGGGGTTCATGCTCCCCCTGAAAATATTTGATTTTCTCACTCTCTGAAACGCGATTTCCTGCATTTTGAAGTCAGTTTTTGAAACAAAATATTATGATCATAAACAGCATAATTTTGGTCTACTTCCTTCGTCAATATCTGACTAGTTTCTGCAAACTAGTTGCACATGGTTGAACTGGTCTGTGTTTGAAACTTGTGTACGAGCAAGTGCCACAGGCCCCACAATTTTTTTTAAATCTAATGCTTCGAGCTTAATTCTGGTAAGATCTGAGGCATCAGCAGTAATTGCTTATTTTATTTTCTAGCTAGAATTGTAGCGAAAAAATACCAGATCGGATATAAAGATCGGATATTCCTTTGCGCCATACGTTTGTCCTAACTGGAAGCAGAAAACTCGTGCTTTGACATCGGATTTTTAGGGGGGCTCGACCCCCTGCTTCCGAAGAATAGGGGGGCGCCAGCCTGCTTCCTACGGCCATGTTCCAAAGGAAACGTATTTTCAAAGGAAACATATTTACTAAAACACATTTCGGTGGTATATTTAAAGACAGTCCTGGTTACCTGTTTAGTGACAGGATTGTAACTGAACTTCTTCATGTGATTATAGTTTGGATTGATGGTACTACCAATAGCGTTTGTACAGCTAGAGTCTTTATCGAGGTAGAACTTATACTTGCAGTACGTCTGTCCCTGTGAACGATAAACAGATAAGAAATACACTACTTACAAAAACAAAGTAGGAAAATAAAAGCAAGGTATGAAGTACAGTAGAAGTGAAATCGGCCTCGATTTTAAAAAAAGGAACACGCTCTAATGTTTCTTTGCGGAAACTCTATATACGTTATTCGATAAATCTATAAAACTCACCTTGGAAAAGCGTTGGGGCAGACCTCTACCTTCTAAGACTCGGACATCGAAATGCAGAGGTTGACCAATCTAGTAGAATATTACAAACATGAAATATGGCATCGTCAATGGCGACAGTCGACATCTGACTCTATCATTTGTAATAGCAATACAAATAATGGTATCAACTGCATAAATAATGCCATGAGAAAGTACTGCAGGAGTGGGTAGGAGAATAGTCGTATTAAAGTTACAAGATCATGTCGACTGTAACCTTCTGATTGCCGGTGAGACGCTCTAACCATAGAGCTAACGAGACTCAGATGAACGACATTCACTACAACATTGTGTATATTAAAGATCATGTCACTCGACACAACCAGGAGACATCTGACTATACCGCTGACTTATTTTTGAAGGACTGAGTAATATTTGAGTTGAGTCTAAAAATCAGTGTGTACATGTACGTTTTTGAGGTACTCACCAACTCTGATGGGTCTTCTATAAAGTCATCAAGTAATTCATTTCCATCGGAGTCACAAGGGAAAATTTGCACCTACGGTGAAATAATAATAATAATGAAATAACCAGCATTGTCGCTGATCTCAATGAGGATTGTATGTCTTCGTGGCTGGATATGATCACGCTTTTTACTAAATATATTATAATATTTAAATCAAAGACCCTCAACGATGTGATCTTTAGAAATATTAATATTTGACGATAACTGCTTATCATTCTCGTATGGTTTGTTCGACGGCTAACTCTCGATGTACAATAGCAGATACCGTCAAACATTAACATTTCTAAACATTACACTTAAATGCCTTTTATTTAAAAGTAATTTATTTTTTGACTACAGTTCCTCTTTAAATTCCCAGCAGCAGATTTTGTTCTGGGTGGAAAAAAGTATAGCAGCTTATATCGCAAAACGCGGTAAAAAGGGGAATATTATTCAACATATGTCACATATGTAGGATATTTTATGTTACAGCTCTATACCTTCAAGCGACCTTCGTCGTTTCCTTTGTAGTCGGTAATTTGTAAATTTTCGTCCAATTCAATCTAATATAAATAAATAAATAAACAAATAAATAAATAAATAAACACATAAATAAATAAATAAATAAATACATAAATACATAAATACATAAATAAATAAATAAATAAATAAATAAATTTATTATATACATGATAAAATTACTGCATTCGTGTTAATTGAGTGCAATAACATTAAATTATTATCAAAATGGATTTTCCAACTACTTGTGCTATGCTATCAATTGAAAATTCCAGTAAATATTTTGATATGAATACAGAAAACATCAAGAGGGGGATTTTCCAGTTGTTCTGTAATGAAACAAGATGTTTTTAAGGCGTCAATGAGTACAGTGTACGAGTCACATTCGCACAGTACGTACTTGTACGTTTATCAAATAAAGTCAATGTTTGTGGTTGCTTTCAGTTACTTACAAGTAGTTTTCTTATTAAAATATGAATTAGTCTCTATGATCAAGTATTCTAAAGATTTGGTTGTGGTCGAATCTGTTATTACAGATAATTTGTTATTACCGAAATAGCACTCGTCCTTCGGGCTCGTGCTATTTTGAGATCTTCGAAAAACTCATTTGTGCATGCGTGTTTTTTCCAAATTGCACTCAAAATCATACTATTACCTATACTTATAACCCGGCTGACTAACGCGACTTGTATAGTAATCCAACAAGTACATGGCAAACTTAAAAACCCTACTTATTCAGGAAGTAACCTTGCCATCTCAATATTCTCAACAGCTCAATGGCTAGAGCGTCACACTTGTGTTCCAAATATTACGAATATAACGAAGAACAGCTTGTACAGTATGAACTTGAATGAATTACAAACACCATGCTGCAACTTGCGAACATTAATAACGTAAGTATTTATCGATTTCATCGAGAGGTCCCGGTGGTCGGCCGGGGACAAGTACCGCAATGGATGCCCTATGACATACAATATCATTTTCCAGGACAATTCTTGCGAGGTCCCAGAGGATGAGGCTCTATAGAGCAACTTGCCCGCCCTGCACCACCTTAATTCTCGACGCCCCTGCATATAAGAAATTCTTCAGGTGCATATAAACTTTCTTTCACTTCGACATTTTTTAATATGACGGTTATGTTACATTTAAATTAGGATAAGCTAAATTTATCGCAAATAATAATTTATCTAGTATTAGTAAAAACTTACTAGCAGTATAATCCAAATACTGCAATCTGATTGGCTGCGCCACTCGCTATCTAATTGTCGTTAGTATCAACCAACTAATGGTCTATTACAAATTCGGCATTCTGATTGGCTGAGCTACTCACTGTCTGACCATGGTCTATTACAAATGCTGCATTCTGATTGGCTACTCAACCGTTTACAAATGCTGCATTCTGATTGGCTACTCAACCGTTGTCTATTAGTGATAGACAACGTTTGTGAAACGCGCTCAAAACAATGTCAGAAAACTCTCGTTTTGGGGAGGTTTCAGATGAGTTTTTGGACAATTTTTTGAAGAATGTATGATTTGCAATAGTCCACTAATTTGTTTCTACTAAAACAATTAGACAACTCGTCCTCGTTGTCTATGAGCGAATAGTCAACTCAGGCTTCGCCTTCGTTGACTATTCGCTCATAGACAACTCGGACTCGTTGTCTAATTGTTAAATAGACAACCCGTTCTCGTTGTCTAATTGTTAATTAGTATCAGCCTGGTCTATTACAAATTCGGCATTCTGATTGGCTGAGCTACCAGTGCAGATCTATTGATGATAGACCACATAACTGGAATATTCCTTCCTGACCAATCAGAAGCCACGACATATTCACGCTGCAAGCAAAACCTGAAATCTAAGCCAAACATTGCGTCCGCTAAAATTTATATACGAGTGATGAAATCATGAAAATATTGGCCCGAATGTAATTATGGAAAATTGTTCAGTTTGATATTTTCGAATAAGAAAATGAATTCGCTTATGCCTATGGAGTATATATACTGTATATCTACACCAAATTTGAAGCAAAGTTATTACAATCTCGTTTTTTGTGAGTGATTGTTTATCATGTGCCATCGAGCTACTCTACATTTTAAATGCGGAGACTTCTACAAACAAAAAGGGGAAATATCTGAAAATTTGGAACAATGTTTGATAAGACTTTTTTACGTTAAAGAAAGGTTGTTTATATGGTTGATACTAAAACAATTAGACAACTCGCCCTCGTTGCCTATGAGCAGATAGTCAACATTGACTATATGCTCATAGACAACTCGGGCTCGTTGTCTAATTGTTAATTAGTAGAAACTGACCATGGTCTATTACAAATGCTGCATTCTGATTGGCTACTAAACCGTTGTCTATTCGTGATAGACAACGTTTGGGAAACGCGTTCAAAACAATGACAGAAAACTCTCGTTTTGGGGAGGTTTCACATGAGTTTTTGGATAATTTTTGGGAGAATGCATGATTTGTAATAGTCCACTAATTTGTTTCTACTAAAACAATTAGACAACTCGTCCTCGTTGTCTATGAGCGAATAGTCAACTCAGGCTTCGCCTTCGTTGACTATTCGCTCATAGACAACTCAGACTCGTTGTCTAATTGTTAAATAGATAACGAATAGCGAGGAGTGACGTAATAAGGATGAGTTTTACTAAAATTATCCGTTATCAATTTCTATGAGGCGATCTCACCTCATAGAAATTTTGAGCTCATAATCGAATTGCTAATTAACTCATGCGTTAGTCAGAGGTTTAAAAATGACGCAAAGGTCGCACTCTTCTTACTTTGTACGCTAGACTTTGCAGGTATACATGCACACTGCCAATCAAGACATCGGCGTCAGCTGGTTCCCAGAATGGATCTACCTCCTGAAATATAAGATAAGAACAAATATAACTAGAAATTTGAGTATGCAACACCCCTCTAGGACACGACATCTTGTGTTTCACACTATCTTCTATCCTATCGGCCTTACGCTTTTACTCGGTCAATTTCGTACTATCTCGTCCTCTTCATGTTAATCATATACACTGTGTCCTATATGCCAAGCTCGAGTTCAAAATACAAATAAAGACATTCCAAAAACAAACCTTGGGAACATCACAGCTCTCGCCTTCGACAAAGTTTTGGTACATTTCTTGCATCAGGTATTTCCTGTTTAAAAACTTATTCCGATCCCATAACCACGTATTTCCATCCAGTAAACTCTTCATTTTCACTGAAACCTTAAATGATCAAAGGGGGGCATTTAGGTATAATATTTAGAAATGTTAATAGTTTTACGGTATCTGCTCTTTGCACTCGAGAAATAACGTTTTCATTCTCGAATTTTATGCTTCTGGGCGTCGCCATTTTAGAGTTTGCTCAAACTTGATCTACATGGGCGGTTTTTGTTTTCAATTTTGACGTCATTGAGTGCTTTTCTTTTGTGACTTGCACTCAATGACGTTAAAATTGAAAGGAAACTCCAGTTGAACATCAAGTTTGAGCCGTCGAGCAAACGCCTAAAATGGCAGCATTAAATAAAACAATACGAGACTGAAAAAGTTATTTTTCGAGTACAAGAGCTGTGAGTATGCTCCGCTACAGAAAGCAGTTGTTCGAAGAGAGAGGCTCATCCCTCTAAGAGGCTTATGAAACGAAAATTGAGATGATTTTTATTGATTTATTTGAAATAACTCCTAAAACGATAAAGAATGGCATTTGCATGTAGTTCTTTCATATCTTATCTCGTTCTTGAGTTATTATAACCTATGACGTCACACGTTGTATGATGATTCTGAAAATGAAGTATATCTTCACAACTATTGAACGAAATTGCTTGAAGCTTTGCACAAGTATACAGTTCACAAAATTGAAAATCTCCATCTCAACCTTTTCATTGCCATAGTAACAGATTAGTTCCCAGACTCTTTTCTTCATTTGATAATCTTCTTTATCTTCTGCCTTTTCTATAACAATTTTTGACTGTTGACTATTAAGGTATATTTTCTGTAGTATTTCCAACAAAACAGTTCAACTTCGAATCAAAATCTCTGCAGGGCATGGTAGAAAATAGAATATTTTGCCTCAGGATAAAAGGAGACTGGGAACTAATTTGTTACTATGGCAACAATAAGGTTGACATAGGGATATTCAATTTAGTGAACTGTATACTTGTGCAAAGTTTCAAGCAATTTCGTTCAATAGCTCTGAAGATATACTATATTTTCAGATTTGTCATAATAACGCAAGAATACAACGTGTGACGTCATATGTCATAATAACTCAAGAACGAGAGATAAGGTATGAAAGAACTGTAAAAAGCCATTCTTTGTCGTTTTAGGAGTTCTTTCAAATAAATCAATAAAAAATCATCTCAATTTTAAACTTTAAAGGACATTGGCAACAAAAAATAAGTACCTTTCCGATCATGAAGTACGTAACTTCAATAGCCGGAATATAGTAGTTTGAGATTGTAAAAATGCTCATAAAACGTATTAATTGCTCTGTCAAAGTTGCTAACCTGAATCATTGTCCGCCATCTTGGATGTATTTTCGATATGCTACGTGTGACGTCACAACCAGGGTAAAGCGAAATTTTTATCTAGCCATCCTCATGTCTTTATAAGTTTGAAACTCGATTTTTGTGCATGTCTTCCTTTTTCAATGGGACCACAACATTTTAAAAAGCATTCCGCGGAAACTCGGCTACCCACAGAGTTTGGGTTTACCCATGTTTACCCAGGTTGTGACGTCACCAACTTCCCAGTCAATCAGGCAAAGTATTACAACAAAATGGCGGATGACAGGATTGCCCTTGGTTAAAATTAGTGCTGTTGTTTTGTACAAGAATAGTTTTGTTTACTTGCATTACCTTCGTAAGCCTGTTTGTTAATCAGAAAGTCAAATATTTGAAATTATGATTTTTGTTGCCAATGTCCTTTAAGCGAGAGACCTTTGTTTCGATAAATTTTCAAATATTATTCTGACAAAATTATATGAACTTACAGGAAGACGTTGTTCGCGAAGTGATTTTGGTATATTATTTTGGTAAATTTCAACTTACGTCTGTCCTTCCTTCCTTTTGTCCTCGAGCCTGCGGTGAAATAAGAACAATCTCGAACTTTACCTAGACAAGAATGTTAAAACAATGAATTGATTACAAATTGTAGAAAATTGTAATTGTCATAGCGATCATAGTCATACAATCACACGATAATCACAATCGGCAGAGTATGCAAAGAGTGTATCTGTGACTGTTTATTTTTAATTCTATAATTTTTAATTAATGATCCAATGCGTTATGCGCAATTATTACGAGAACAAATAAATGACAGGACGCATAATGTTTTGTGGGAGAAGGGTTCGGGGAGAAGTACTCCGAGTGGTAAAAACTGTGGTCAGACCTCATCCCAACAACTCAACGTGACAACGTTACAGTCTTAGTTGTCCTAGGGGTAATAATCCCCAAGTAGGACTCTAGTCTAATGTCCTAGGGGTAATAATCCCCAAGTAGGACTGCAGTCATAGGGGTAATAATCCCCAAGTATGACTTTGCCCAAGGGGTAATGTTCCCCAAGGGCATCCTAAAATGTCCAAGGGGTAATAATCCCCGAGTTGGACATTTCCTACTTTCGACTAATTATATTTCCATCAATTCGTATGAGTCTATGGGGTTGAGGGTGACCTTTGGGAGCACTTCATCCCCAAACCAGATCTTTATTAAAACAGTAATAAAGTAAAGTGCTATATATACAAGAAATTGATTATTATAATTAAGATAATAAGTGTCAGCCATGAGTCATTTGACACGGTTCGTATAACAGACACTAGCAGTAATGTTTATGCAGGTATTGTATCAATTGACTTGTCACACAGATTTTGCTAAGTATTTAACTAACATTATTCATACATTATTATATATATAATAATTAAGCTGTGCAAAAAACATGAAATGGGTGGGATGGGTGGTGATTTCACTTTACTGAGCTTAACGTAGCTTATTGTGTAAGGCTCAGCCTCTTGATCACAATGATTCCTATGGTGCGTGTTGAAGTCTTATCAAGACGAATATGTGTATTGTAATTGGTAGATTTTCCCGCGAAAGAGACAAATAGTGTCTTCATTGGTAGGTTATTCGTTACCTTGTGTTTGACACGTGCGGAGTCATGTTGATCGCAAGGACTGACCTTTATACCCGTCTGGGGTTTCTTGGAGTTGTTGACAGCTGAAAAACAGACCATTTCCGGACCCCTGCCAATTCACGAGGCATTTGCACAGCTTACCTTTTGCTTAAACGTTTTGTCTCATTAACTTAAATTTATCTATGCTAGGCTTATATATAAATTGGCTTCAAGATAAATACACTTCAGTAGTTACAATTTTACTGTTATAAATGTGTGTCCTGAATTTATGTAATAATATATTAATATTAATCTAAACACTAACAAAATTATATAAATAAATAATATCTATGTAAAGTACAGTTCAATGGCTTTAAGGAAGGCCTTTGTGTTATCTATTTCTCTAATATACAATTTCTTCATGATAGAAGAAAGCCTTTTCTTGTTTTTGGTAAGATAATACAATGTTGATTGTTCCTAGTAGATTTTCCATGATCCATTAATTTAAAATAATGGTTGAAATTTTCACAAAGTTCTCCTTTGAGCGATTTATAGACCAAAGTACAACATCGCTTTATTCGATAGTTTTTCAAGGTAGTAATAGTATATATTAAATATATTATAGTAAATATTTATGATAATTAATGCTAATTAATATTAACATAACGTGTTTTGTTCGGGAAATTTAAAAGCTCAAGTAAAAGCTGGTTTAATAGGCTTTCAGAAGATGTATAACTTTCGCAACAGTTATGGTTATTTCCAGAGATATCAATAGAACAAAGAGGTGGTTCAATTTTCGATGTTTTTCAGCCGGACAGGAAAGAGTTATTATTAGCCTATCCGAGTTTTGGGGATTTTACATATTTGTGATCTTTGGAATCTCTTGAGAAGAATTGTAAAATATCTTGTTGGCCGAAAATTTCATCTTCATACCTTTTCCCCTGCTAAAGTTATTTACTATTCACAGGAAATGACGTCAAATCAGGGACACGCAAAAACATTGCACATTGATTCACCAGAGAGAATAGTAAATTGAGCGACAAGATATTTTACATTGCTTCTTGGTAGAACCCAATTATTACGAATATGTGTAAAATCCACAAACCTCAGATAGGCACTTTAACCTGTACTGCTAAGTCAACGGCGAAATATTGAGCGCGATTTGAACTCGCACCTCTTCCAGTTGAGCTATACCACTATACGCCAACTGAGAACAATGCATGTGCCCAATTAATCCATTTTATGTGCATGATATATTTTTGCGACAACTTAACGCTAATCCGCGAGGATCAGCGCAGTTCTTTGATTATATTTCTCATAAACCAAAAACAAAGAAAAGCAACTGAGCGACGGAGTGTTTGAAATCAGAAGAATATTTCACCAACTTTCATATTGATTTTCTCTCAAAATACAGGTTCGTCTGAGAAGCAAGTTCAAACACTCGGAAAGAGTTCTTCCTGCAATTTCAAAACACCTCAAAGATCGTTAATAAAATTCGTTTTTCGCCTTATTTTTCAACTAGCTTCTCGGTGTTTCGAATTCGCTGATGAAGAACTCTCACTCGTGTCTGAACTATTACTTCATCACTGCTAATTCAACGGAAAATTGCTAATTCGAGTCAGTTATTTTATTGTCTCTAATATCTTTATTGTCTCTCGTACTTATGGATACCCCATTTTTCTGTTCGATATGTCTATATACAGTATAAACTATCTAAGTATACCTTCTTGTTAAGTTCTTCACTCATTGCGTTTGCTTCGTTTACCATCGGCATGATTTGGAGTAGATCTTCTTGTAACAAGAGATCATCTGCAGGCAAAAATAATAATTAAACGTAATCGTACAGTAAAAATAAAACGTTACGTTACACTCTCTGATGAAGGGCCTTCGAAATGTTAGACCAGCTCCTATACAAACTATTTCGACAATACACCAACTTTTTTGAGTTTTCGATTTGTATTATAGGCAGTTAGTAAAGGAGGAAAACATGCACAAATACATTTATATAGTTAAGTTAGGTAGTTGCAGCTTGATGCTTGTAAAGTTTTTGCTGTGCAAGCTGTGTTAAGTTGTCAATACTCAGAAAAACTCTGAGCTCCAGACAGGACTCGAACCCGCAACCTTCTGAATGCTAGACAGACGCTCTAACCATTAAGCCACTAAAACTCAGATGGCAGAGCAAGGTTAAATACGGTATTTAAACCTGGGACGAGTCTTGCCGTTATCACAAATACTTGTTGGACTACAAGTCGTGTTGTGACAGTCAATTTCCAGTCAAAGGTAGTTAGTTGCAGCTTGTTGCTTGTAAAGTTGTAAAGATTTTGCTGTGCAAGCTGTGTTAAAGGGACACTCCGGCCCAAATACAAATGCAGTTCATATGAAAGATCTTAGTGACTTTAGATTATTTCCAAAGTTTCAGCATTCCTATCAATTTAGTTGAGAAGATATTGCTAGTTGAAGTTGAAAATTTGTGGATTTTGACGCCATATTGGTTTTGAAAATATGACGTCATTGAGTGATTCTTTATCGTGTGGAGTTGTTTTGATGGCGATCACATAGTGATAGTTATTGTGAATGGTCTTTGGACGAAAATTTGTCGAAATAAACTATTTAGTTCATCATGCAGGAAAGTAGAGGAGCTTCTTAGGCATAATACGAGATCACGTCACTCAGTGACGTCATATTTGAGAAACAAAATGGCGTCGAAATTGGACAAACTCTCCAACTTCAACTAGCCACATCTTCTTAACTAAATTGATAGGAATGCTGAAACTTTGGAAATAATCTAAAGTCAGTAAGATCTTTCATATGAACTACATTTGTATTTGGGCCGGAGTGTCCCTTTAAGTTGTCAATACTCAGAAAAACTCTGAGCTCCTCACAGGACTCGAACCCGCAACCTTCTGAATGCTAGCCAGACGCTCTGACCATTGAGCCACTAGAACTCAGTTAAATACGATATTTAAACCTGGGACGAGTCTTGCCGTTATCGGTCCTGTCTGGAGCTCAGAGTTTTTCTGAGTATTGACAACTTAACACAGCTTGCACAGCAAAACCTTTACAAATTTACATTTATATAATCCTAATCTTTAGAAGCAATGTACATGTAAGTACCG